>ONZH01005285.1:0-58144 GCA_900303285.1 Rhinella marina
AATTCAAATCTCCTCCGGGGGAAAGCAGCTAAAGATTAACATTACTTATGTATCCGATTCTCTTCTCTACTCCTCCTCCTCCTCCATGTCGTCTTTGCCTAACGCTGACTAAAAAAACGCCATTTTTTAGAGGTCCAACTGGCACTCTTTTACCACAATTTTTCAGGAGGGCCCCCTACAGGCCCTCTCTTCAAACAATTTTTCCGGAGGTCTACCTACAGGCCCTCCCTCCAAACAATTTTTCCGGAGGTCCACCTACAGGCCCTCTCTCCAAACAATTTTTCCGGAGGTCCACCTACAGGCCCTCTCTCCAAACAATTTTTCCGGAGGTCCACCTACAGGCCCTCTCTCCAAATAATTTTTCTGGAGGTCCACCTACAGGCCCTCTCTCCAGTTCCAGTTTCCAGTTTTATTTGCGCAAACTGCGTAAATTTTTTTTGGGATAGGTGTGAAAAATAATATTACCTGCGTATCTATATTGCCCAACATTGGGTACGGTAGCAACAAGAAGACCAAACACATGCTGCCCACAGGGTTCCGCAAATTCCTGGTCCACAATGTCAAGGAGCTCGAGGTTCTGTTGATGAGCAACAAGTCCTTCTGTGCAGAAATCGCCCACAACGTCTCCTCAAAGAACCTAAAGACCATTGTGGAGAGAGCGGCACAGCTCGCCATCAAAGTGACGAACCCCAACGCCAGACTGCGCAGCGAAGATAACGAATAAATATCTCTGTGGTTATTTGTGCTAAATAAAAGTTAAATAAACACACAAAAAAAAAATTGATCTGTTCCTGTGCCTGATCCACCCAAGTTGAATCTGTCCCATCATGAGAAAGTCCCCCCAAGGAGTCCCCACTGTAACTTGCTTCCCATACAACTACCTCACCCCCCGACACCTGTGTCTCGCCATTGTCCACCACCTCCTCAGACAACACTGGTAAATCCCCACTGTCAGCACACTGAGACTGCAAAAGGTCTTGCGAATTGGGGCAGAGAATGTTCTGGGGTAGCACATCAGAGAAGGGGTGACTATGGGGTTCCAGGGAGTACGTGACCACATGCAATCTCCATCCAAAAAGTCATACTGAGGCTCACCACCATGCTTTACACTGCAATCCTATTACTGAGGCTCACCACCATGCTTTACACTGCAATCTTATTGAAAGACAGACAATCAGGGGTTAACCGCCAGGTTGTCAGGCAGCATTTTTAAGTGGGTCACCATTACCGTGTCCCTGAAATGTTCTGGGGTAGCACATCAGAGAAGGGGTGACTATGGGGTTCCAGGGAGTACGTGACCACATGCAATCTCCATCTAAAAAGTCATGCCACACTTGATCGAGCTCATAATTGACAATTGTACTGGTTGATGCTAAATTTTTAAGTTGGGGTCCTGCGTCGTCATTCTAACTACATCCGGCTGTTGTCACCACCACACATGCTAGCCCAGGGGGCACTCCTCTGGCTCTTCCAGCTCAACCTCCTTCCCCCCAGCCTGCCCCCCCAACTACAGGCCCTCTCTCCAAACAATTTAAGTCTTTGTCCTATCTTTCTCTCTCTCCAAACTATTTTTCCGGATAGCTGCCATATACGGTATTAAACTGAGTAGTATACATAGAACACATACCACACTTGATCTATACTGAACGTCACTTTTAAAAATACATCATTTTCCTCTCTTTCTCTCATTTGTCTGGGTTGCAATTAAGCAGACCAAGTCTGCCTAATCTAATAGTTTCCGTGTAATTGCTCCATACTGCACGTCTTTTTCCTCTCTTTCTCTCTCTCCAAACTATTTTTCCGGATAGGTGCCGTATACGGTATTAAACTCAGAAGAATACATACCGTACCGGTTGATGCTACAGTTTTTCCAAATCCATCCGGCTGTTGTCACCACCACACACGCTAGCCCAGGGGGCACTCCTCTGGCTCTTCCAGCTCAACCTCCTTTCCCCCAGCATGCCCCCCACCTACAGGCCCTTTCTCCAAACAATTTACCCGGATAGGGGACGTATTAGATATACTGATTTTTGTTTGTTCCTCTTTTAATTGGCTCCTGACCTGTGATAGGCAGAGCATGGACACGTCCCCTTAGCTGCAGTAGAAAAGACACTCCCCTGGCCAGAGCAAGCTCTTTTTCCTTTTCCGTGTTCGAAAAATCCATGAAATATATGGTCCCAAGATATAGGGGACGTATACGATTTTAAACTGAGAAGAATTGATACCACACATGCCCCACTAGGAGAATTTGGGGTAATGGTGGGATTAGGCAGCCTCAGAGGCATCCATGCATGCTGCCCCTTCTGTTTCCTGTCCATTTCCGTGGTGTTTCCATCATTTTCTGAGGTTTCCAGGTTTTCACCCAGCCTTCCCTAGGCAGAGCCTTGGTCCCCTGCAAAAATGCTCGAGTCTCCCATTGACTTCAATGGGGTTCGTTATTCGAAACGAGCACCCGAGCATCGGGAAAAGTTTGACTCGAATAACGAGCACCCGAGCATTTTAGTGCTCGCTCATCTCTAGTGTCAGGGCCTTCTCAGGGCTTAGCTTAGGCCAGTAATGCCATGTCCATTTGTCTTTAAAGGTTCTAACCTTTAATCAGACTGTTGGACCCTGCAAGACTGATCAGTTTTTAGAAACGAAATGAATAATGTCCTATGGCTGCACTCCTCACGTATGGTGATATTTGTATTGCTGTGCTTCCAAAAGACCAACGATCTTGTAGAAAAGGAACCGCATTGCAGACATGATCCAAATACATTTTTTTGTATTTGTATCATTAGGGTATTGCATAGTGTTGGCATGGCAAGTAGTTTATTTTCCATCATCAGGGTTTCAAAGACTTTTATCAAGCATGTAACAAACATTTCAGAGACTTTTTTCATGATGTGCCCAGAAACTGCTTGAAGAAGAAACTCATGTCCTGGCTGCACTAGTCGAGTGCTAGAGTGCTAGAGTGCTAGAGTGCTAGATTCTGTCTGGCATCATGGCCATACAGTACATCTAACACTCAACTAATACAGACATGTCATGAGTTCGCCACCCCCCAGGCGGAAGAAGGACTCTGTCTGAAAAGATGCTATATGCTTTACTAAAGTCTGTGAAACCCAGGTGATGGTAAATAGACTATATACATGCTAAATCTTGTGAAACCCTGAAGACAACCTTAATTTCCTTCCACTTCAAGTGTGGTTAGATAGCTACAAAAACAGAGAGAGAGGATGTCCCCATGGGTAGCAGAGACACCAGTGAGTACAGATTATGACAGTGTGGGAATTTTCAGTTTTGAATCGCATTCTCCTTTAAAGGGGTTGTCCCACGAAAAATATTCTACATTTTTCAAACCAGCACCTGGATCTGAATACTTTTGTAATTGCATGTCATTAAAAATTCTGTAAAGCTACTGAGTTATTCAATAAAATATATCTGTATAGTGACACTTAATTTCTTATTTCTTTGACCTGCTCACTGAGAAGGCCGCACATGCTCAATTTAATCTTTCAACTGCCTCCTGAGCTGTGATAGGCAGAGCTGAGACACGCCCCCTGAACTGCAGCAGAAAAGACACTCCCCTCGAGCTGTCAGCTGATATAAATCTAGCAGAGCAATGAATGTGGATATCTCTGGATCCATGTGAGGTACATGGCTGTTTCTAGGTTTATTAGAAAGGTACTGTCATGGACTATATGATGTCTGATTTTCATTTTTTACATTATTCGTGGGATAACCCCTTTAAGTCTATAATTTCAGAAAATAAAAACAATAAATGTCCTTCTGGCTCCATTTCACAATATCATTTTTATTGCATGATTTCATGCTTTATATATGAAGATATTGTTTGCAAAAAGTTTTCATTAAATTAATACATTTATCTTTAACACAGCAATGCATTTTCCTTCAGCTGTGATAATCATAATGCTCGTGCAGATTTAATAAACATAGCTAAGAGTAAAGAAGTTAATTGCTATTTAAATAATTCATAAATTCCTCTTGGGTTCTTACATTTTTGCACGAAAAAAGTCTGTACTACTAAGAAATGTTCCTACGCTTGATATTCCATACAGAAATCTAATTATTTTTTTAGCATAGGTGTGCAATGTTTGAGTTAGATTTAAGCTTCAAACCTATGTACTAACATGTAGGGATGCTATTGTTTTCCTATGTCATAAAAATACTTTCTTAGCTTCATAGGTTATTTGATGTAAAGTATCTAATTATCCAATTAAAGGTGTTTTCTGAGAATACAATATTTACCCATGTTCAGGATTGTTCATCAATATCTGATCAATGGGGGTCTGTCTACTGGGATCCCCAACAACCAGGTACTTGAAGGCACAGAAGCATTGCTACCTCCTCACAGTTTACCAAGTATAGTGCTGTACATTGTATAGTGGCTTTGTAGTACCGCAGACCTGGGGGTACTCCAAATTGTTTATTGTTATGCAAGGAGGTTATGGCAAAGGTTTGCAGGAACAGCTTTAATCACCTTGTTTCTCCCCTCATGTTAGGAGTGGGCTGGTCCTGCTTCCTGCCAAGGGTGGGAAGTTCGTGTGTGGCTACAGAGTGGAGAGGACGCAGACTGAAATGCTCCTACTCCTGTTACAGATTTCTCTGGATTTCTACGGAGAGAACCATTAGAAAATTGTCTCAAGAGAAGCCTTGGGACCCCAGACAATCAGCTTCTACAGGCCCTGGTGTGAGGTGGAGGAAAACAAGCTAAAGACACCCTCATCATGAAACAATCACTTGGCCAGCCACATCTAAGTGCAGAACCACATCCAACCTGCCACTATACCTCCCTAGCTGGTGCCAGAAGAGAATTACACTAAAGTCTGCTGCTACTGTATGTATTTTCAAGTTCTATGTTACACTTAGTAAGAAGAACTTTGTTACTCTCAACTCTGACCTAATTCTTCAGGGCTACAACTTTCACTGCAATGGGCTCCAGTGGGCAATGGCCTGAGGTAGGACACTGTGACACAACTACACTACATCAGGGCCTCTACCACTCCCATCCTCTATACCGGCTTCAATGGGCACTCACTGCAACCCATTCCCTTGAACAGGACTGAGCTATACATAGGCCATGTGAATGACGTCACTGGCCTAGAAAACGGCCACATCAAATAGCTGAAGTGGAGGTTCTGGGAGTTGGACACCACTAATCAGATATTGATGATCTATTCTGCTCCCCAAAAACCCTTTTAATAATTTTCCCTAGACACAGATTACTGCCAAATACTGCTTCAGTTATTTTACAACTACACATACAGTATCTTGTGTAATACCCCAGAGTGGTATTACCATTCCTAGACCCTGCTACTGTAAATTAATATTATTGCTATGTAACTGTTATGTTCATGTAATGTGCCTGGTTCACTAGCAGGTGGCATCGGATATGGCAGAGAGATCGTTAGATAAAATGGAACTTACCATTCCATTCTGACCTCTTTTGGGTAGAAATGGGCTAGTCCTGTTTCCTACCAAGGGATGGGGTGGCAGGAAGTTTTCCGTTAGACTTAGTGTAGTCTACAGTTGGAAGGAGAAAGAGAATCACCCTGACTCCATACAGATTAACTGACAGAGTGTTGCAAGGGGGTCAACAGCCAAAAGCACCCCACTCCAAAGATAGCAGAACAGCCCTAAAGTCCAGTGACCAGACTAAAGTTGAGTTTAGCACAGCAGAGAGATAAAGCAGAATATTTAATTTTGCCTGCCAGGTTATGTCAAAACCTGCTGGAACCAAGAGAAACACCACTTCTTGCACAGATGTAAGTTGATTCAAGTAAAGCTGTTGAACGTTATAAAAGTCTGGACTACAACTTTCCCCTTTATTTGCTTAACCCTGGGTATTCACGATATCCAGGTAGGAGCACCATCACAACTATTGAGGCCACACCACTCGCCATTCCTATAAACCTGGGACACGATCTGCCCTGGGGGGCAGCACGTTGCACTTGTTCAATGCAGAGGGGTGACTAAACTTTGTGGCCCTCTAAATAAAATTGTAACTGGATCAACCATATCAAGTCATTTATATTACTATAGCCTCCTATTTGACACCATCAGGTTACAAGATCTGGAAAAGACTGCAACCCTGCACCTCTTATGACCCTAACTCCATTAATTAATTTTTTAGTAAAGAATGAATTCTATCCTTGGCCATAGACTCCAACACAGATAAATGGCTATAATGGCTGCTTTATATATAGAGTCAGGATGTACTGCACGTACAGGAGGCATGCACTATGACATTAGGTCTACGACGTTAGGTCACAGGGCTGTGCGGGGCCAGCAGAAGACCAGGGTGTGGTGAGTGCAGGAAGATCACACGTCTGGAGCAGGAGAGGTAGGTTGTTTTATTTATTTTACTGTCTGATCTAAGGTCTGATGAGGAATGTACTGTTCTTGTAATTAATAAAATGCATGACCATCCTTTGTATTGACCACACATACAGTATATTTATACATTTTAATAAATCAGCCTCTAAACCAAACAATCCCAATTTTTCTGGCCTCTCATTATAAGAGACATTCAATACCATTTAATAATCTCTTATTTCTCTCTTATCTCTTATAGTCTTATCTCTTATAGCTTCTTATATCTCTTATCTCTTATAGTTTTCCTATGTAATATTTTTATTACATTTTTATCACTATATACAAGGCATTAAACATACACAAAAGGAAAAGAGAGATGTGGGGGAAATGAAAGCACAAACGATCCAAAAAGTAAATGTCCCATCTTACAGCTTTAAAAAATGTCCCATCTTTAGAAGTGGCGCCAGCCAACACACAGCAGATACTCGGAGGCAGAGTCCATGATTGGTGAAAACCACGGCATCGGAGCAGTCAATTACTGGGAGGGCCATGCTCCCAATGACTGAATGTCTCCCCCATGATGAGCTGGCAGGAGCCATTCAGTTGCTGTGGCAGCCTTGGACCTTTTGAAGGCTCCAAGACCTGTCATAAAGAGGGTCTTACCAAGCCCTGCCTGTGGTAGAGTTTGATAGGAACATAGTGATTCGTCCTTAGAATGAAATGGTAAATAATTGTAGTCTATGGGAGAAGTGATCGGGCAATGGAACTTTTTTATCATTGTAAAAAGTGACAAAAAGTTTTTGAAAATATAATCTCTTCCCAAAAAAATATAAAAATTCCAAATACTCCCTTTCCCCATTATAAAAATAAAAGTAAAATAAAAATATAAAGTATTGCTACTTCCCAAAACAACCAAGCTATTAAAATATGGCCGATTCAGTATTTTTTAGGGGTTTTTTTTTGTTGCTTCACCTCCCAAAAAATACAATAAAAAGTAATAAAAAATGTATACGAAACGCAAAAACTGTATCAAATTAATTAATTAATTAATTAAATAGTCAGGATTAAAATAAAGAATCCCTGCCACTGCTCTAGTCTCTGCTGCTCTCTGCTTCCTGGTCACACAGGAAATGATTGGAGATGCCTGTTCAGCCAATCACTGACCACAGTGATAACCTGCCCCAGCCACTGATTGTCAGAAGAGGCTTCTCCAACCATTTTTTGTGTGTCAGACCAGGACTAGGAAGTAGAAAGCATCAAGGACCAGAGCATTGGATAAGCAGTAATGAGGGATTGGTAAGGTGTCACGTATCAGGGGTATGTGCAGCCCTGAATTCCACCCCACCCTGACCCTGCCTACTTGCATGGCCCGTCCTAGGCAACAGCATACAACTAGTCGACGCCCCCTAACCTAGATACGTGCAGGGGTGTACAGGCAGGGGGAACAATGGGAGAAAACAATAAACAAAGACAGAACGAACACAAAATACGAAGATCGCCGAGCCGAGGTCAAACCGAGAAGTCACGTCAAACACCAGAGGATCAAACAAAGCAGGGTCAAATACATGGTCTGAGGTCAAAATCGAGAGGGTACGAAGTACAAACGGATGAGACGAGGACGGAGTCAAGTTCACAAGCCAAAGTCAAAGCACAAAGTAACAGCAGATAAAATCGCAAGTTTCAGGAATAAAGACCAATCACAAATAACCTGTGGCCAGCAGGCTGCCTGTTTAAATAGGCCCAGCAGATGGGTCACATGACGTGGCCAGCGTCACGTGACCCAAATCAGAAACCTCAATACACCTGAGCACCGACTGCTTGTTGTCCAGGGGATGGAGGAAGTCGGCCGCGCTTGTGAAGCATGCGTCTCCGGGTACTCCCCTCCCCTGGGTTGCTAGGGATACGAGGACGCCGGCTCTCTGTTAAATAAGGTGAGTAATGTTTTATATATGTGTATATATCTGCCCCCAAAAAAGCCCTATAATAAATTAAGTAAAGCTGAACACTCTGATATCCCATGTACAGAAATAAAGGAAAATACTCAACAGAATATAGAAAATCAGTTATTCATGGATCTAAGCTCCTTCATTACCAGATAAAGCCTGTGAACAGAGGTGTCACTGTCTTCTAAGAAATAAACAGAACCTTTTTTTTCCTAATCACATAAACACAAGTTCCGATATCTCATTTTTAAAAAAATTAAAATACATTTAAAAAATGACTTAATAATAATTATATTTACCCTGCTAGTCAAACATCTACAAAGTAACGTGTATAGATTTGTAGTTACATCCGTTTCCTTTTGGATGGACATGTCCTGATCCACATGATGTAGTGATATTGTATCTATAGATCTCCATTCTATATTGTCTGTCAAGGTTTTGCTAGCATGTCACGATATTATATTGAATTGGTTTCATGAAAACGTTTGTGAAATTCGAGCTAAGGTAAGGATGGACACATCTGTAGATAACAGATACTATAGAGCTTAGCTGAGGCCATCAACTGAAGTGCAACGGAAATTCCTAGTCATCTCATGAAGTCACTTGGGTAGACCTTACATTCAGTGCTATCACAGATACAGGACAATATAGTACTATATACCTATTACGTCCATTATATAGACAATATAGATATTTTATTTCCTTATCTTCTCTTTTTGACCACAGACAACACATAAAAAATTTATTTCAGACATATCTTATGTCTGCAGAACTTATCACACAAATTTCTTAGATTCTTACTTTTTCATCATCCTCCCCACATTTTCTCACCTTCTCATCCTTCCCATCCTTCCACCCCCAATACTGTGTCCACTGTGCTCCCCAATGTCCACAAATACAACACTTACGAAATGACAGTGCCATGCAGATTTTCCCCAAAGTGCTCCCAAAAGTCCCACCAATAATAGTAATTCTTTCCCAGAGTGCCCTCATTAGTAAAAGTGACTCCTTCAGTGAAAATGCCCCCGAGAGTCCCCCCAAGGGTAGTCCCTCCATATAGTGCCCAATAATAATAATGGCCCACAGAATCCCTAGTAGTAAAAATGCCCATTGTGCCCCCCACTACTGATATCGTTTCAGTGCTGCCAGTAGTAATAATCCTCCTTATATTGTCCCCAGAAGCTATAATGCCCCTATAATGCTCCCAGTAGTTATAATGCCCCCTCAAGTGCCACCAGTAGTTATGATACCTCTTCTAGTACCCCATTAGTTACAGTATAATGTCCCCTATATTTTTCCCAGTAACTTTAATGCCTCCTGTAGTGCCCCTAGTAGATATAATGCCTCCTAGTAGATATAGTGCCTCAGTATTTATAATATCCCCTGCAGTGCCTAGTAGTTATAATGCCCCATGTTTATGATGTCCTCTTCAGTACCGGAAGTAAGCATACTGCCCCCTCTAGTACCACCGGTGCCCCTGTAGTGCTCCCAGTAGTTATAATTCTTGATATAGTGAGTCCAGTAATTATAATGCCCCCTTTAGTGCCCTCATTAGTTATAATGTTCCCTGTAGTGACCTTAATATTTATAATTGTAGTACTCCAGACATGAGGTTATACAAATAGTTTTTTTATAAATTATGCATTTTGTTGTTTGCTTCTGGCTGTAGTTCCCAGCAATGGAAGGTTGACAAAGGTTAGCAGGATCAGGGTTAATCACCCTTTTCCTTCCTTCATGGTAGGAGTTGGCTGGACCCTGGTTCCTGTTTTGAGACAGAGAGGAGAGGAGGACGATTACAGAGCTAATTTTCCTAGAAAGATTCTTCAGAGAGAACTATTCCAAATTGTCCTCAAGTAAATTGTCCTCAAGTCTTGAGATTCTAGACAGCAGAGTGAACTGCTACATCTACATCTACAGACATACTGTAATGTGAGCGACTACAGCCAAGCCACCCATTACCAAACAACCATTAGGCCAGTATCACCGAAGTGCCCTCCTGCCCTCCTACAGTGCCCTTGGTAGGTATAATGCCCCATTACATAGTGCCACCTGTAGTGACCTCCTGTGGTTATAATGCCTCCCTACATAGTACTCCCACCATATCTTCCCCCAAAGTGAGGAAGAGAAAAAAAAAGTTACGTGACTCCCCTCAGTTGTCTGAAATGCAATCTACGTGCCTTTTCCAGCCTGCGGTCTGGGTTGCCAGCTTTTCTGTCAACGCTCCTTCTCTCTGCAGGTACGTGCAATGTCATCACTTTGTGACCATCTGCATTGTTCTACTGTCTCATAGGCCTGAGGCTTATAAGAGTAAACAGTGGAGCAGATAGGCATTGGCTCCAGTGTCCCCCCACAGTAATTCAACTGTATTGCCATCCTGAGGACAATAATGCAGTTGTATAGTCAGCAGCAAATAGATTTGGAGTCCTGGACAAAACATCCGGGACACAAGCCCCAGATGTTTTGACCTAGTGATGCCCATGACATGAATATTGGGTGATCTATGACCTCTCACATAGATCTTGATAGAAGATTCCCTGCTAAATCTCACGGTCACGTGGTGCATGATGACATCATTATCACGCTGGGTAGAGTGGTGATGTCATACGTCACTGCACATAAAATTTTGCGCGGGCTCTTCAAACAAGATGGCTGCAGAGGCCTCTTCACACTCAAATGGATGAAGTGAGTATTTAACTTTTTTACCACTATTTCAAGTAAAATTGATTAGTTATACATGAAGCGTGAGGAAATTCAGCTTTGCCCTAAAATTCAGATCGAAGTCCACTTTGGATACTTCAATTCACTCAACACTACTCACCACCACTACTGTCCACCCTGCTTCCTTCTTAGGTTCGCTGCATATGTTTTAGTTACGTTTTGGTCTCCTGGTTTTCCATGCCACCATTTCATTGTCATAGCAGGGGCTACTCTGGCTACTAGGGCTTAAAGGTTTGTCCATTCTGCCTCCTCTAAAAGTCTTATCCTGCCAGACAACCACTTTAACTTGTTTTGCCTATAACATAGCATTGTAATTGGCACAATAGCATTCTTTGTTATTTTTCTAATAAAGCAGTGGTCTTATATTCCTTACCCTGTCTTGTGTCCTTATTCTTCTGGAGTATATGTGCTTTCCTAAGTACATAGTTAATTGGGCTAAAAGACCATTAGCATATACCTTACCCCCCTCATAAACTGTCAAATAAAAATTCCACTGGTAAGCTTCTGAATCAAGTGTACAGGAGTCATACGGTATATCCTCTGGAGTCATTTAATTTGAATACATTGGTCTCTTGCACTAATGACTGTTGTCCTCCGCTCTGTGGTCTTTACTGCCTTTCGGATAATTAGTAGCCTGGAGAATTCTCTGCTTATTGGTAATAGACACATTCTGCAGTAATAAATATACAGTACATTGCTTTTAGCTGGGGGTATACAGATCTGCATCTATCAGTGATTTAACCTCATTTAGGAATTTGATATTGCTGCACAATAGGTGGTGAAAAAAATACATTGCGGACATTATATTTATGAATGAAGAGACATGAATGCAGACTCTTTGCTAAAGTACAGGCAACATGTTAAGCAACCTATTCTCTGTTGCTTGCTATGTAGCATGCTCCAATTCATAATCCATAAAAGAGGTTATGCCATGAATAATGTAAAACATGAAAATCAGACATCATATAGTACATGGGAACTAAGCTAAAACCAACCCTGTACCTCACATGGATCCAGAGATCTCCCCATTCATTGTTCTGCTAGATTTATATCAAGCTAAAAGCTCAAGGGGAGTGTCTTTTCTTCTGCAGATAAGGGGGAGTATCTCAGCTCTCCCTATGACAGCTCAGGAGGAAATTGAAGGATAAAACTGAGCATGTGTGGCCATCTCAGTGAGCCGGACAAAGAATTAAGAATAATAACAAACAGCACGTGACGCTGTACAGATACATTTTATTGGTCAGTGGCTATGCTAAATATTATAGAATATTCAAGTTTGAAGCACCAGAAATGGCAAAAGGCAAGTGGACATTACATGCATGTGGAACAAAACACCCCCTGATTATATGGAAGCCAAGTCTGGCACATAACAGGTAGGACATAGTGTTAGGTTCCCATTCTGCAGAGACCACCTTGACGATCCGGTGAATGGGCTCAGATAATTTTGTACAAAATATATTTGCCAAGAGTCTCTGTTTATCAAACAAGCCTAGCATGAGCTTTGGAATACTCTATATCATTATGGCATTTTGTGCTTTATCTGGTAGCAGTGTGCGGTTGTATTTTATGTATTCTCCTTTGACATGTATTTAGCCATAGCAACCAGCACCTGCACTCTGGGATGTGCTGACTGAAATTTATTTTTTTTTCCTTTGCAAGGACCAAATATTGTCTGGATGCAAGTTTATTCAAGTAAAGCTGTTGAAATTTATAAAAGTCTAGTTTCAACTATATCTTCACCTCCACCATTATTTACCCTTTTATTGCTTCGGAGAGACGGGGAGAGACGGTATTAAGGTAAGAGCACCATGACACACACACAGAAAACTGTTTGGGCTGCACAATGCAACTCGCAATTCCTATAAACCTGGGACATGATCAGCCCTGGGGGGGGCGGCACGTTGCATAGTCTCTATTTAGTCACTGTAAAGAGACACCTTTGTGGAGCACCAAGGGATAAGGCAAAACCATTGACAGGCCGCCAAGGTCAGGGCAGGTAGAGTTTGTGCAATCTGATAAACAGTCAGAGCAAGCAGCTCAAGGTCACAATCGAGATCAAGAAGAAATTGGGTCAGGCAGTGAATGGTCAAATCCAGGAAACAGACAGAAGTTGGTAAACAGGCAGTCAAATGTATAATGAGGGAAGGTGCCTTAAGTACACCAGGCTTCACCAGCTGGGGAAGATCAAGGTGCGCACACTGGACCTTTAAGAGCCAGTGGGAAAGCATGTCCTATAGGCATAGATGAGACGTGCAAGAAGCAGACCGCAGCCTGCGAAGGAGGTAATCAGCACTGGTCCAGGTAGTTAAAGAGGGACGGCCCACCATAGAACTTACAGAACATCTCCTACTAATGGTCAGTGAAAACCACCGACCGAACACGGATGCCAACCCTGTTCTGCCAATGGTTTCTTTACAGACCCATAGACTCCAATGGGTGTATGTGGTTAGTGCATGTTTCCATTGTTTTTCTGCTGATCCATGGTCAGTGGTAAAACAAGGTTGTCTGAATAAACAGATTAAAATCAGTGGATCCGTGATTTACTGAAGTGTGAATGAGGCCTAATGCAGCACAAGGTATTGATGGGAGAAATGTGCTAGAACAACAAATATTAGGTGCTGTGCTGTCCCTGAGCTACGAGTGATGCATACGTGAAAAGGAAATACAGAGAGGAGTTAAAGAAAGGAGCTATATCTGTCTGCTTCACCAGCCAGCAAAGCCTAGGCTAATGAAGTACACAAGGCAGTAATTTAGTCACAGACACTTGACTTCACTGAGCTCATTTGCATTTGCCTTTATGAGATTCGGGAATAATGCAGGCTGATAATCTTGTGGAGGTTAACATAACTTATGTGAACCATAGAAAAAATGACACAGGCAGACACAGCCCGAAAAACATTTCAGTGAATCAGTTCATTGAAGTATATGATCATGGTAGAGTGCTGAATCACCGGCTTCTATATTGTATCTATGGCTGTCAGTTTATGTTCTACTTCCAGTACCCCAGCACAGGTATTATTTATATTCTGCAATCTTTTACCATTGTTTCAGTTTATCATGCTTTTTTATGTTTTTTATTTTTTAGATATGTAATTGACCACATTACAAATGCATCAATGCTGAAACCAAGTGATTTTTGCTGCCCTAGGATGAGCTCTGTGATGTATAGCTTTATATGATTTTGGGAAAAAACACAGGACTCTTAGGAAAAACAGAGTCCTTATTATTCCACCCACACAGGATGAATAACCCCTTAGTGACCAGCCTGTTTTGGGCCTTACTGACCAAGCATTTTTCTTCCATTTTTTATTGTCTCCTTCCAAGAGCTCTAACTTTTTTCCCCGTCTATATAGCTGTATGAGGGCTTGTTTTTTGCTGGCCAAGTTGTAGTTTTAATGGCGCCATTTTGGGGTACATAACTTTCTGATTAACTTTTATTAACTATTTCTAGAAGGGAGATGTGAAAAACAGCAATACTGCCGCTGAGTTTTTACATTATAAATTTTACGACGTTCATTTTTTGGTATAAATAACAATATCTTTATTGTCTGGGTCAGTACGATTACAGCGATACAAAATACGTAGTTTTTTTTTACTTTACGTTTTACTACATTTGTGCAATAAAACCCTTTTTTTTTTTAAAGGAAGAAAATATTTTTGCATCGCCGCTTCCCTAGACCCATAACTTTTTCATTTTTCTTTATAAAGAGTTGTGTGATGGCTTGATTTTTGCAGGAAGACGGTGGCAACTAAGAATAAATTAGCCCCCCACCCTTAATCTCTTACTTTAGACATTATCCATGCAGGTTATTTGTCCATTCATGCATAAATTAACTTTTTGCTCATTCCTCCTATGATATAACGTTACTATTCCACTTTTTCCACATTATTAAAGAGAACCTGTCACCACAAAATCCATCCAATCTACAGGCAGCATGTTATAGAGCAGGAGGTACTGAGCAGATTGATATATAGTTCTATAGAAAAAGATTCAGTAAAACTTTTAATTTATAGGCTATGGACACATTTAGGGCATTTTTTATTATTAAATTCTACTCATTTGGAGCTAAATATTAATGTTTCAAGTGGTCTTTCTTATTTTTATTTTTTACAGTTTTTCTTCCACAACTTTCAGTTTCAGTACATTTGCAGACTTTCACGCTCTCTGCTTCACAGTGAATCTATCAGAGAACTGCTCTGTCTTATCTGTACTTTCCTAACAGTTCAAAAACATTAATTTGTTTGATACCAATTTCATTTAAATGAGTATTTAGTAGCCTTCAGGATTTCTGAGATAAGAACTACAGATTGATCTGTCAGAACAGCTCCCTGATTGATTTAGTGTGAAGCAGAAACTGAAAGCGGTAGAAGAAAAAACTGTTGACTTAGATAGCTGTCAGTCTCTGATGGTTGTATATGGGGAGCCGTTAGGTTCAGAAAGCAGAAATTTAAATTGATCAATTACAGGTTTTATTAAATCTTATCCCACAAAACCATATATCAATCTGCTCAGCTCCTCCAGCATTATAACATGCTGCCTGCAGATTGCACTGCATTTTGTACGGCAATGGCCGGGTCTTGATGGCGCCTGATCCTAAGTGGAGCAGGAGCCATAGACAGCAGACACCATGGCCCATTCATACAGCAGACACCCACGACCCATGTCCGCGACAGCAATAATGCCTATTGCGGACATTTAACACTTCAGATGCAGTGGTCAATCCTGACCACAGCATCTGAGCGCATGCAAACCCAGAAGCACATGCTTCTCGGTATGCTCCAGCTCCCTCCAGGAGTGATCAGAGGAGACAGAGCTTGCCTTCAGCAGCCCCTGTCATAGAGAATAACAGGAGGCTTCTGCATAGTGTTTCCTATGGAGCCCATGTCTGTAGCAAGACTCAATAGGAAACTAGTACATTCCTTATCAACTCCAATGCTAATGCATTGGACTCTATGAGAATGTGTAAAAAAATTCAAATCCATCCTTTCCCAAAAATAAAAAAAATACACATCATGGGTATCACCACATGCATAAATGGCCATACTGTAAAAATATAAAAAATATTTTCCCCATATGCCAAATGGCGAAATGTCAAAATTCACCATTTTTGGTCACTTTATTTCCCACAAAAAATTGATTTGGTGAATGGTGAACACTCACACAGTTCCGTACACATAACTACAAAAAAGTTATAGTTAGAGTCAAAGGTTTTTATTATTTTATCAGTATCAAAACGCAAGAAAAACTATACATATAAGTATTGCCAGATTCGTACTGACTTGTAGAATGAAAATAACTGGTCAGATTTATCACACATCGAACGTCGTAAATACAAAACCCATACCTGATTCTTTTTTTTTTCCAATTACACCCCATTTGGAATTTTTTTCCTGCTTCCCACTACATCATATGCAATTGGATGTGCTGTTGGAAAGTGCAACTTGTCCTGCAAAAAACAAGCCCTCATACGGCTAGGTGAACGAAAAATAAAAAAAGTTATGGCTCTAGGAAAGCAGGGAGCGCAAAACGAAAAGGCAAAAAACAAAAAAGAAAAACCTCTGGGTAGAAAGGGTTAAAGCAAACCCACCACCAAAAACCCAGAATGCTGCACTAATATATGTGAGAATGCAGGGGACACTGCGATTGATCGATGGAGGTGCTGGCCGTGGAACAACCACTATTACAAAGTGATGGCGTATCCTAGCAATCATTTTGTGTAATGGGAATAGCTCTTTAACCCTCACCTTACTGATCCACCTAAAATAAAAAATTCTTACATTCATCATCCTCGGCTATAGTAAAATGATATTTAATGACCTTTTTCTGATTCATTGTGCTCTATTATAATCAGTGTTGATTGCAGCTACCAGGCTGATTTACCTTACTGTTCAATGTATTAAGGCTGTTTTATGAGTAATTGCACTGTGCTAAGCCTGTGCTAAAGAAAATGAAAATCTTGGATTTTATTTTTTCAAAAGCTTCCATCACTCTTCCCCTTTTACATTTACCCTCTTGTGAACATATGTTCTCTATTAGATGGTTGAAAAAATACATAGTCCATCAAGTTCAACCAAGGTGGGGATGTGGATTTTAGAAAAAGAGGAGAGAGACACAGATCTCTACACATTTTCATAAGCATTAATGTTTTTGAATGAATTTTAAGAATTCATCTTTTTTTAAAACTACCCACTGATCCTGCTGTGACCACGCCCTGAGGTGGACTATGCCACAGATTTACAGTTCTTACAGTTAAAGTGTAACCGACATTTTTTTTTTCTTGGAATCTGTAGGGACAGTGATAGGGAATCTTTTTTCTAATATACTTTATCTAGAGAATTTGTACATTTTTATGAGAAAACCTGGCTTGAGATGTCCCCTAGCAGCACTCGCTAAATGAGCGTTGCTAAGGCATGTGTTGTGTCTGGCCTCCCCCCTCAGCAGGCAGCGTTGTTGGAAATCAGTTGTCAGGGCAACAAGGCCAGGCTTCCTGATAGAGGAAACGCCAGCCAATGAGAGGTGGTGCTGACATCATCATGGACCAGTCACATGGCCAGGAAGTGCGGCGTATTTAAATAGGCACAGATTATTTCTGGCATTTCTCATTAGCGTTTTTTTCATCTTATCCTGACTCTCCTGGTATTCTGACCCCGCTTGGACCTTGACCTCTGATTCTTGGCTGATGATTTTGATCCCGGTTCTGACTTCTGGCTTGATATCATTTCTGATTCTGATTTGCTCTGATTGCTCTTATGGTTTTGACTCCTGCATCTGTTTTTTACTCTGTCTTATTGTTTCTGGTTAGGTTTATTTTGGTCACTCCTGGTTTGACCAGTTTGCTCCACTTATTTCTTATGTTGGGAGATGCAAGGCAGATAGTGCAGTCAGCATTGGCTTTTGAGAGGCAGGGAGTAGCGGATTTACAACATATAGAGAGAGTATATACTATAAATCAGCTTCTCCCTGTTCCTCCTCCTCAATAGCCAGTGCTGACTGCACAATCTACCCTGCATCCCCCGCGGCTGGTTAGTTACTCAGTGTGCCAGGGTTACAGAAGAATTATTCACTGTCAGTAATGGCCATGCTGATCATTGTCAATATAGCAGGAGAGCAGAGCAAACGTATATGCATAGTACAGATGTTAATCTGTACTGTGTAGATAGACATGCCTTAGCAACGCTCATTTAGAGGGCACTGGAAAGGGACATTTTAGGGCACATTTTCTCATATAAGTTCTCTAAAAACCCTAAGATTATCAAAATTAGGGTTATTCACTTTAGAAAAAAGACGACTGAGAGGAGATCTAATAACTATGTATAAATATATCAGGGGTCAGTACAGAGATCTCTCCCATCATCTATTTATCCCGAGGACTGTGACTGTGACGAGGGGACATCCTCTGCGTCTGGAGGAAAGAAGGTTTGTACATAAACATAGAAGAGGATTCTTTACGGTAAGAGCAGTGAGACTATGGAACTCTCTGCCTGAGGAGGTGGTGATGGTAAGTTCACTAAAAGAGTTCAAGAAGGGCCTGGATGTATTTCTGGAGGGTATTACAGGTTATAGTTACTAGAGAGGGGTCGTTGATCCAGGGAGTTATTCTGATTGCCTGATTGGAGTCGGGAAGGAATTTTTCCCCCTACAGTGAGGAAAATTGGCTTCTACCTCACAGGGGTTTTTTTTTTGCCTTCCTCTGGATCAACTTGTAGGAAAACAGGCCGAACTGGATGGACAGATGTCTTTTTTCGGCCTTACAAACTATGTTACTATGTAACTAAAGTGTATTAGAAAAATGCTCCCTATCAATGTCCCTACACATTAAAAGAAAAAATAAATAAATGACCGTTAAACTTGAAGAAGCCATGACATCTCTGGAGACTGGACCTTTTCTTCTCCAGTTAGAGGGCATCCTTTCTGTGGACTGTGCCCAGAACTGATCTGCATGCTGCAGACGAGACAGCACCAAAACTTTGTAAAGTGGCAATATTACGTCCCTGCTCAGCGAGTCCATACCTCTTTTAATACATGCTAATATCCTGCTAGCCTTAAAGGGGTTATCCCATGAATAATCTAAAAAATGAAAATCAGACATCATATAGTACATGACAACCTCTTTCTAACAAAGCTAGAACCAGCCCATGTGAGGTAATCACATGGATCCAGAGATCTCCCCATTCATTGCTCTGATAGATTTATAACAAGCTGAAAGCTTTTCCACTGCAGCTAAGGGGGGCGTGTCTGTGCTCTCCCAATCACAGCTCAAGAGGCAGTTGAAGGATGAAACTGAACATGTGCGGCCATCTCAGTGAGCTGGACAAAGAAATAATAAATTAAGTGGCACTATAAAGATACATGTAACTGAATAACTCAGTGGCTACACAAAATTGTTAATTACATGCAATTACAAAAGTATTCAGATCTAGGTGCTGGTTTGAAAACTATAGAATATTTTTTTGTGGGACAACCTCTTTAAAAGCAGCTCATTGACATTGCATGCTGTTATTTAATTTATGATCTACAAGTACAACTCCATCCTTCCCTACACTGACTCTCCCAGTGTTACTCAGTCTAGGGCATATGATGGACATAGATTATTACTACCCAGATGCATATTGAACATTCGTTTTAGTTCTTGGCTTAAAGAGCATCTGTCACCGTGATCAGCCCTATTAAACCAGCACAAAAGCCTGGTAGGGTTGATCATGATGAAACAACAATACCCTCAATATGTATTTCTGTGATTTCATTTCTGGGAAAAGAGTGTTTTTATTTATATGTAAATGTGTTCACAGGAGCACCGAGGGGCCAGCCACAGCCCTCGGAGCACCAGTTAGTAATGCCTCTACAGCTTTAGTCCCTCCCCTCTTCCCCTGAATTGATAGAGCTAGTCATGTCATTGAGACTTGTCTTCTTAAGCCTCTGCTGTGCCTTTTGGTCTCAGCGTTTGTCTAGTAGATCTGCAGCTACACTCCAAGCCACGTAGATTCCAACTGTCAAGCTCCAAGACCGAGAGACATGATGTGTACATACATGAAAAGATGGGGCTTGGCATAATCAACCCTACCAGGCTATGTGACTGGTTTGATAGGGTTGATTATGATGACAGATGCACTTTAACACCTTCACGACATGTAACATACTATTACGTTCCATTACATATTACATTACATATCAGATCATTTCACACAGCAGACACTTGGGCCTAATGTCCGCAACCATTAATACGGTAATTATTTGTGAAAGCAATTTCGCCACATTTGAAATTTTTTTCAGCTTCCCACTATATCCTATGCAATATTAAATGGCGCCATTAGAAAGAACAACTTGGAAAAATAACAAAGCTTCCTGCGATATTTGTCCAGCCGCCTCTCTGCATGTTTGCCGTGCTGGAGCCACATCTCCCACCCGTCCGCATTATAGTGAATGGGGCCGAGCCAGACTTCCAGCAGCACACGTGTGCAAGTGTCAGTAGAGATCCAGCAGGCTGTTCCCCTACCAGGGGCACAAAGAGGTCGTTGCGGCCATCTTGACTGCAGAAACCACGTAAAATCTTGCACAGGCTCACATGTGCATTACAGAGCCCCACCAGCACGGTGATGCACACGTGACATGGAGTGAGTTTTGCGCAGTGTCTTCAATCAAGATGGCCTGTCCGTGATCAAATGGATAAGTTGAGTATGTAATTAACTGGATTAGCCCCTGAAACGCAATCAGGAAGCACACAAATCAAATTTCTTTGTCAAATTCGGCGAAGCAGCCAAATCAAATTTTTCATAACTTCGCTCATCTCTAATAGTGACAGTGCTCATGTGATCAGGCACAATAGTACAGGGCAGATTTAAGGCTTCCCCCCCGCACTGTATTATTGTGTTGCAGGTATAAATCATTCTCTAATCTGTTTTTTTTTTTTTTTGGGGGGGGGGGTTTATGACATACTAGCTATCACAGTTGTATTATGTTCTTGTTTTAAGGTCTGCTCGTCCTGTAGGCAGTCTCTATAACTTAACATTTACCGTTGATTGACTCATGTTCACTCTGAGTATTAGATATTGTAGGCATCTTGGTATTAAAAAACTATCAATTGACTTATGTAGTCATGACACTTGTCTTTCTCCTCCAGTGAATGTGATCAAATGACTCAGCCAAGTAAAATCTGAATGTAACCGAAACACAGGCATATGTTTTATTCCACACATTTCATCTTTTGAATGAACTCCCACAAAGGAAAACTTCTAGTACAAATTATGTCATCAAATTAGTATCTGCTTATTTTCGAATGTAAAAACCGTTCTCCTTGTAAATACCAAAATTTCCATATACAATGGTAGACGAGGATACAGGAAACTGGCCCACAGGGGCACATGCTTCCATTCTAATGGACAAGCAGTGATCAAGAATTGATGAAACGCTGCATGTAGTACCAGTTAAGAAGCCTTGCTGACTCTCAAAACAGTAATACTCAAAACTAGAGAAGAGCACTGTGCTCTGATACAGTTCCTACAATATAACTGCTTCATTCATTTTTAATGAATAATCTGGAGTTTTGTTTATATTTTTGTTAAATGTTGTTGTCGATGGCGTCATACGAGCGCTCATAGAAACTTTCATATTCACATTTCTATTATAAATGACGATGCAGCTGAGGGTTAATGTATTCAAAATGGCAGGAATCACCTGAACCCGCAGTGAATAACCCTTATTTAGACAGCTGATGTGGGACCATAACAAGCGCCGATCGTTGATAAATTGTTCGGTACTTGTGTAACGCCTTCCCGCCGCAGCTAATTTTCATTTTTTTTAATCTTACTTTTTTGCCTTTTTTCTTTCCAGAAGCCATAACTTTTCCATTTTTCCACAACTGCACTATAATTTTATGGATTTCACTATTATGTTGTTAACTGTGCAGTAAAAATGACATTGACTGCTCTGTGGGTCAGTATGAGTCCATTGATACCTACGGTAATTTATATTGCTTTTTGCTATGTTTTACTGAGGCAGGACATAATACGAAACTGGCTGACCTGTTGTATGCGCATTTGGCAGCCGAATGTATCTGTGTTGGTCCCATGTTCATATGTGTCTGCATTACTGAGAGAAATTATGTTTTTATATATGCAAATGAGCCTCTAGGAGTAACGGGGGCGTTACCATTACACCTAGAGGCTCAGATCTCTCTGTAACTGCCACAGCCTCTCCACTTTGATAAACAGGGCCAGGCAGTGTAAAAGTGATCACGCCTGCCAGGACCTGTCAATCAAAGGGTAGAGAGCCTGGAAGTTGCAGAGAGAGCAGAGCCTCTAGGTGTAACAGCAACTGCTGTTCTCTCTCTGCAACTTCCAGGCTCTCTACCCTTTGATTGACAGGTCCTGGCAGGTGTGATCACTTTTACACGGCCTGGCCCTGTTAATCAAAGTGGAGAGGCCGCGGCAGTTACAGAGAGATCTGAGCCTCTAGGTGTAATGGTAACGCCCCCGTTGCTCCTAGAGGCTCATTTGCATATATTTAAACATCATTTCTCTCAGCAATTTGGGCACATATGAATATGGGACCAACACAGATGCCTTCAGCTGCCAAGTGCACATGTAACAGGTCAACCAGTTTCATAGGAACAAATTTGCTGATACACTATCAGTTTACAAATAATCATACCAAATTTGTATGGGCTTAAGTTGTTGGTTCCAGGCATATCTGAAGAACCTAAGCAAGGATAACTGATGTACCCTGTATGGCTTCACAGGTCGCGGAGTAAAGCTTTAGAGACAAGGTGATTAAATGCGGATCATACTGCCCTTCTCTTTTACGAGGAGAGGTCAATAAAAGCAATGGGTGGGTAACAGCCACTGAATTTACCCCATTTGGATGCCCAGCTACTGAAGACTCTCCTCATCCTTTATATGCTGCAAGTAATTGTATTCCTAAATCTGGAAACCTTCACGCTTCATGTATCGATGTCCTGTCAGATGAGGAAACTACAGTGTTATCTCGGTGTGGCTGTGTATTCAGCACTCAGGCATGCAATACAAAGTAAGCAGGTAAATTGCTGTAATTCTGCCATACTTGAAGCCTTTGCAATCAGCTAATACAAATCCTATCGAACACTGATCAGGATGAATAGCAGCTTTGACATTTGAAGAAAAACCGCTAGATATCTGGATAGTTTCCAACAAGAAGGAAAGCAACTTATTTGCTAACGGACTGAGATCTGATTGTATCTGGCATCAGTCTTCGATGTGTTATTCATCTAAAGCTTTTCCACTTCACAATCAATTATATCATTTTGCTGCTTGAAGCCTTGCAGCCTGACCTTCAGTTCAACCACTACCATAATACCGACCTTCATTGTTCTCATCTAGGGTATGTTTTTGTGTCCAAATAACAGTAGATTTCAGAGGCATACATAAAAAATGCAAATGTATAGTTTCACTGTCATTGACTTCGTCATTTGTCGACTGTCAGATAAGACATTTTTTTGTGCCTTGAAGAGAAACATTTCCTGGTTCATGATCAACGTCTCAAAAACGGAGTATCAAGAGCTAGAAAATCTGTGTGTGAAAGAAAGAAGAGAAGGGAGGGAGGAAGGAAGGATAGAAGGAAAGAAGGAAGGGAGGGAGGGAAGGAAGGAAAAAAGGAAGGAAGGATTGTCAGGGTTTGTTGTCCATTGGACTTTTTAACTAAAAAAATGAAAGTAAAAAAGACTCATATACAAGAAACAAGTAGTGACAGAAGTCTGCAAACATGCTACGGGAAGGTTTACATCTCCACTAAATTAATCTGGTAGTCTTTTCCAGCAGATGAACAGACTATTGGAGTTACCATATCCAGCATAGCCAGAAACCACCACACACCACTGGATCCCCACTTACTATAATGGGATCTGGTGGCTTTCCAAGCTTAAATATCAACAGAAAGCTAGAATTTAGGCCTGGAATTCCAGCGGATCCTATTATAGTGAATGGGGATCCGGCAGTGTTATGTGGTGTCTGGCTATTTTGTATTCGATAACTCCAGTAGTCTGTTCCTCTGCTGGAAAAGACTACCAGATTACCTAAGCGGAGATATGAACCTACTCTAAATGTAGTAAAAGGATTTTGCCATGAAAAACTTTGAAAAGGTTGCCAACTGTTGTACAAATGTACATCACCAGATCTTCCGAAAAAGCCCTTGCCCTGCCCCGATGCTCATGTCAGAGGGGCTGAGTGGGTTAAGAAGGCGATATGTTTGGGTTAAATGCACCATGGGTGGGGCTGCCATTCTGTGCACTATCGCTCTAACGCAGGGGTGCACAACCTGCGGCCCGGGGGCCACATGCGGCCCTCGATACCATTCTGTGCGGCCCCCAACCATCTGGTAACAGACATGTATGTCTGTGTCTTGTGGATGCTAACATATATCTTTCATGTATTTCTCCCATTAAATGGGATTCCTGGAAGTGTAACTAGACATTTATGATGTATACTATTTATGATATATGTTCAATATGCCCTAAAAATAGTATTTCAGTTGGTAATACCCCTTTAAGTTTTATTTTCGGCCCCTAGAACTGGTTCAGGCTGACAATGTGGCCCCCAACCAGAAAAGGTTGTGCACCCCTGCTCTAACGGCTTTGATTGTCAGGCCCATACTTCCTTTACATCACTGCCCTGAAATCCCACTGATTGTTCATACAGCACTCGGTCATGGCCTTACCTCTATGTATTTGCCAAAGTGTGAGCGATTGGTGCAGATTGGAGCATAGCCTTGTCAATCAAAGCAGAGTGGGAGGTGCTGGGCAGTGAAAGCGGTAGAGTTAATGCTCTTTAGCATACCTACAAAAAGATGAATTTCTCCACATGACAAGGTTTCTCCCAAACAGTTGCCATAAAGTTGACAGCATAAATTTCTCTAAAATACTACCTCATTAATTTTAGCCTTCACTAAAAATAAAGGGCCTAGCTCAAATCCTGACATGCAGGGTGATACCATTATGTCTCCTCCACCAGATTTTATAGAAGGTGATATGCCATCTGGTAAGTGGTGTTCTCCAGGTATCTCCCAAATCCAGATTTTTCCATCAGACTGCCAGATAGTGAAATAGGATTCATTTCATTACTAGACTGGCTTGTAGAAAATGTGCAAAGTAAACAGGATCTTCAGTACAACCGCTACGGCTTTCAATATTTGTTTACTGGGACTGCATGGCCTTGAGTGTCCTTGAGTTTATGCACCTGCTTACAATGAGTGAGGCTGAAACACCTGAACTTAAAAATTTGGAGAGGCGTCCAGCCCTCCTAGTATGCTTTCTTTTTCAAACCCAGTCTTAACCTGATTATTCATGCTGTGGCTTATAACTACTTGCTAACCTACAGCTCTACTTAATTGGTGCATAAGTGTAGGCTCAAAATAACACCCAAAAGATGGCCCAACACTTGAGAAAGCTGTTGGCTGAAATGTGCTTGTGTTCTCAATGGGGAGAGAAAAGTAAGATGCTGCCAGAATCCTCTGATTGTGGTTTACCTCCTCTAAGAACCAAAAGATTGGCCATTTAGAAATCAAGCATGCCAATTCTTCGTTCTCCCGACATCTGCCATCATTGGAGAGTTTGGAAGCCAGTATAAACATTGGATAGTCATCCAGCCCTCTCGAAAGTAGTATTGTCTGACATTAATCTATGAGTATGGCCAACCATAGCAGTCATATCGTATCTAGGAAGGCCCACCGTCTTTGAAAAACAATAATGCATACATGTCTTCCTTGACACATAATTTGTTGGGATATATGTAAACTGAAACATCATGGAACTCACTGCCTCCAATGCATAGTGGACTCAAATGAAAAAACAAATGTCTTTTATGATTTATTTCATGAGACTCTATACCTATATGCACTTTCTGCAAAGACAAATGTCCTTTTGTCGATGTTATGTCCATGCAAAAAGGTTATTTGTACGCTGGGAAGCAACTTTATTGATGGATGAGTGGGAGTTGTCAAGACCATTAAAGAGAAGATAAGAGCAGAACACATGAGCACTGGTTAAAGAATCACAATCAATCAAAGTAAACGATAAAGAGACTTTAATATTCAAGCAGATAAACTCTGATTTATCATTAATAGTTTAGGACTTTCCAAGGCCTAGTTTTTTCTAGTCAAAAAGTAACACCCCACAAATACGACCACACAAATCAAATCCTCATACATTCAGTTTTGGTAAAGTATTCAGTGCTGTTTCGCTTCCTCCTGATACAATAATCATACATGGTGGAGACAAATATTCAGGTTTATAGATGTTACGAACAACAAAAGAATTCTTTGCTGGATCATCCTCACCTGTTTAATAGCATTGTTTGAGGCATGCTATGCAACTGAGTCTGAGTAAGGTTATCGTCTAGCTTTTTAGCTTGGTCTGGTTAATTTAGGGAGAAGCTGTTGATTGCTAAGCCCTTAAAACTCCTGGTGTTTCGATTCTCTGTTTGCTGGGGATAGCATATGCATAGTGTGCTTTTGTTTCCAGTATCTTGTTCTAGTCTATTGTATTGTATCATTGTATCCTGAGACCTGTGGTTGTCCGGCCTTTCATTGTTTGTTTTTTCCCCTTGATTCTGTTTGGTTTCTGAATTATGGTATGTTGTCCATCTTGATGGCTTGTATTACAGAGCAGGGTCAGTTCAGTAAATATTTTGTTGTGTTATTCTTTTGCTCTTAACCTGTATGCTATACATCTCCTAAACTGCTGGACTCCCATCTCATTCATCTGTGGCCATCATCATACAGTTATGGTTATCTATCAGTGAATTAATTTCATTAGATCGTTGTCTGCGAGTATTGATACATGCTTCCTATATATTTAATATATTTATTATGAGTTGTTGTGCAGGTCATCTCTATTCAAACCTGAACCTGTGGCAAACCAGTAATTTTACTGTGTGGATCTACTGATGGCTGTTAATTTTACTACAGCAGCCACGACATGAAGTAAAAGAATAGGCACTAAAATGAATGGGCGCTGCTTGCTAGAATCTATCTGCTCTGGCTCACAAGGAGGAGTCCTGAGTGGAGGACCCACTGCTAGTAAGGCATATGGACATGTTTGTCCTAAAGTAAAGTTTAGGGAGGCCCATGTGGTTCTTTGGATGGCATAAAATAAGGCACGTGAAAGCATACATAGATTTGTGTAGAAAAATAAACCTTTCTGAACAGTATTTGCTTATCCCCATTCCACAGATAGATACAGCACTTTAATATATTTCATAACTTATATTTACATGGTACATAGCTTGATTGGGATCACTTAAAGGGGTTCTCCGAGTTATATATATTGATGACCTATCCTCAGGATAGGTCCTCAATATCAGATCTGGCACCCCCGCCGATCAGCTGTTTGAAGAGGAGGCGCGCGCCGTATCAGCGCCGCCTCCTCTTCAATGTTTACATGCTGGCCGTAATGGGGGTAGTGGTGAGTAGGTGTAATTACACCTAACTGCCCCATTCATTTCAATGGGAAGAATCGCTCCCATACAAGTCTATGGAAGCGATTCTTCCCATTGAAATGAATGCGACAGTTAGTTCTCAATTAGAGGCACAGACTGTATATAGTCTAAAGTTCTAGTCTATATACACAGTAAATCCCTGATCCAAAGATGATGTTTGGCCACTAGGCTGCAAGGTATGCTCTTACATGCAGCTGTCACATTTGCCTGGGGCATTTCACCTCCAGCTATGCCAGTTTTTCTGGAAGCTGGTGCACAGAACAGAGTACTGGCTCCTCTTCAGCCCTGTAGCACTAACTGTACTGACTCTTTTGTCAGAAACCCAACTCTCTCCTGTCAAAATTCTCTCACCTCCCATGTTTTTTGTTGCTGGTCAAAGGTTGCTTGAACTAATAGAATGAACACTTTAAGAATTTCAGGTTCCAGCTATATCCTTGGACTTTCAGATAACTGGACTCAGAAATTACAGCTGTAGATGTTACATAGAACTTCAAAGTGTTGGGACTGAATCTTTCATGGTTTGTTTACTCGGTATTTCCATAATAAGAAATAACATTGGTTTGTAACCTATCATTTCCTGTATCTCTTGCTGTTTGCTCACAAATCTAGCACCTGCTCACATAAATAAACCAGCGAGTAATTGCTTCCGCTGCCTTTTCCAAGAGGTTTAGATTAGGATATTTTTATTGCCTTAAAATCATGTAAATAAAGGCGCCATTTACATGTTAAACATCATCAGTGGAAAATAAAAACATTTTGTGTGGAAAAGCAACAAGGTCAAAGCCGAAATTAAAAGGAACTGTTTGTAAAATGTACTTGTAGAAATCTGCCCAATCTTGGGCTGCACAACCATTATTACATGATTACAAAATACATAAAAGCGCTTCTTTTCGGAAAGCTGCAATTTTAGCCTTTGGTACATTTTATCTTTAAAGTGAAGGGCAGACCTTGAAATGTGATGCTCATCAAGATAATGTCTGCTATCAGAGAGAAAGTGATTTTAAGCTGTCTGAAAGCAGTTTCACTTACTGATGCAATTAGCATTTCACTTTCCCAGATGACTTCTTAAATGATAAATCCCGATGGGAAGAATGCTTTTTGTCAAACAGAGTAACAAAATCAATTTGATCAAGATATTACAGAAAAAAAAAAAAAACAATCCAAACAAGAAACTCAAATACAACATATAATACACAAGTAAATGTGGAGGAGGTCATACATCAATCCACAAATTCTGGTAACATCTGACCACCAATGGTATATCTACGGTATTGCTGGTACCCGTCTCAACTGGTGCTTCATGTGATGTGCCACAAAGATCATTTTGCCGCATAGGACACCAATATCATAAATAGTTACATAACATAGGTGATGATACTGGTGAAAGACTTGTAAAATCCAATTGCTTGAAGGAAATGATGAGAGGACAATGAAGAAGTCAGTAAATGCACTCAGTTCAGAAGATGCATTTACTGTAAATTAGAAGTAAATCCGGCAAAGTATTAGGAACAGTCCAGAAAAGACAGATGACAAGGTTATGAGACAACAGAGCCAGTCATAAAATTCAAGTATTGTCTGGATCTCAAAGTGGTCTGAAATAGGCCCAAACAGAAAGATTGCTTCTACAAGACAAAGTGTGTGATTTCTCTTAAGCCATGTGGGCAAGTATTTGCCGACAGATACCGTATCTCATGTATGGCTAGAATAACTACAGAGAAAACAGCAAGAAAATTAGATAAATTTCAATTCTTATTATTTCACAGAAGATGACACCAGTATGGTAAGATGGAGCCTGCTACAGATTTTACATTGGATCCCTAATGCATCAAGTTTCACCTCCACCTCTTAATGCTATGCATTGGCCATACATTCTAAGTGAGGAAATGCTAATGATTAGCATGAGGTGCATTGCACGTACTAATGTTAGGTCTAGCTTGACTAATCAATCAGCTGTTAATGGATATTATTATCAGTGGTCATAGAAAAGTCATCACAGTGAAAGTGAAGCCAAGGAAGAAAATGTTCTTAGGATTTTGCAAATGTGCCAGAATACATGTGTAGCTACAAGCTGAAGGGCTATTAATTTCAATTATTTCTCTAATGATTCTTGTCCTGCAGTCCACTGTGCATCATCCATTTTACTTACATTTATTTTGACTATGTTAATACAGTTTACCCTATAGAATTTTGTTATTTTATTCTTTAATGTATATTAATGTGGTGTAATGACTTCCAATCGACCAGCCTCAAACAATTATGTAACAGACAGTTGTGTACTATGCCCAATCAATCTTTAAATCTCCTCCTCCTTTAACCAGATGGAGATGTCTGTTTACATTTTATAAAGGCTCTAGTGTTGAGCGAAGCAAAGCATTCGAAAGCAGTATTTGGCCCGAACTTTAGGAAAACATAGATTCTGAATTTCCTTGCACTTTGTGGTAACTAATCTGTTTAACTAAAATGGCAAGCTGCACATGTTAGAAAGTGAAAGTAAGTGTAGAGGAGACATGCCCAGGATCGTACCATTACCGATAATGCCAAGCAGCCAGCCAATCCACAGGTAACCATCCCCTCTGATGTCACAGCCCTATAAAACCCTCATACCTCGTGGTCTCCACCACTGTTCTGTGAGCTGAGCATAGGAAGAGACATGGCAAGCACTCATGCACTAGGGACAGTGTTGCTGTAAACAGTTTTAAAGAACAATATTGGAGAGGGAGACTACAGGGAGAGTGCAGGGAGACTTCAAGGAGAGTGTATCTCTGTGTGCATCACTGTGCAGCGCACCGACATTTATAGTTAATCCACACAGTTGTTATACACTATGGCCAACAAACAGTTACTTGGGCACTCCAATAGAATGGGCAGTGGCAAAATGCTGTAGCCGGCATATGTAGCAGCAGAAGAAGGAGATTGGTAGGAGCCGCATCTACCTCATTGACAACAGATACACACAGCCAGGAATCGACAGGTTCCTGTGACAAAACGCTTAGTTGGGATGACCGAGGAACTGCCTCTATGCCCCCACCTTTCCTTAACCAGCCTATAGCTTTTGCTGCTCCTTTTGTTCCATTTTTCAGCAACAATGAGCTTTGTGAGGACAGTCAGCAGTTACAGGCCAGCCCAGACTTGGAGGAGAGGTTTGCTGTGGACTCCTATAGGCGTGCAACTGCTGATAATGATAGTCGGGTGGACATAAACACCAGGAATTTTATACACAATTAGGTGGTTTATCTGCCCAAGCAACAGGAGAGGAGCAGGAGGAGAATGAGGGTTATAACAAAGATGATGCAGATGACCCCGACAGACCATGGCAGTATGCAGTGGAGATGGAGGCATTGAGGCCCTCCAAGTCCCTTGTACAAATGGCCAGATGTATGCTTTCTTGTTTGCGTAGTGACAGCCAGGATTGTCAGGATTTGGCAGAGGAATAACTACTGGCAATCCACATTGTTAGACCCTCGCCACCGGTCAAAAACTGGTGTATTTTTTAGACCTTCTGAGAGGGATGCAAAAATGAACTACTATAGAGACATGCTGTGTAGTCAATTGGTAACTGCCTATGAGTGTAGTTGCCCATCCTCAGGCAGGTCTGACCTGGGGGACTCTCTGCGCTCACGCTCCACTGCCATGGGGAGGGTGGGCAGGAGCAGCAGCAGCTCCATAAGCAGCAATTTAAATCTGGAGTCTATGATGAGCAGTTTTCTTCAGCCTTCTGAAGAAACCACCCAGCAGCAGTAGCAATGGGACATGCAGCAGAACATCAACCAACAGGTGGTGGCATACTTGGACTACACCTTGTCACCCAAGATCCCCTGGACTACTGGACATGCAAACTTGAAGTGTGGCTGCAACTTGCTGAGTTTGCCATGGGCATGCTTTCCTGCCTGGTCAGTAGTATGGCATCAAAGCAGGTGTTCAGTGTGGCGGGGTGTATTATAGTTACCACTAAGAGAACTCACCTTTATTCCCATTTAGTTAGTTATTTAGAGACTAACCTTAAAGGGGTATTCTCATCTTAGACAATGGGGACATATTGCTAGGATATGCCCCCATTGTCTTATAGTATCCAGAACGGAGTGGGGAGCGCTGCGCCTGGAGGACCCCGGGTTTCCGGGGGTCCGGCCACCACCAGGCACAGCTCCCCACTGCGCTCATAGAAATGAATGGGAGCGCAGCGCGCAAGCGCGGCCACCGCTCCCATTCATTTCTATGGAGCCGACGGAAGTAGCCGAGCCAGCGCTCGGCTATTTTCGGTGGCCCCATAGAAATGAATGGAGGGCGGTTGCGCATGCGCAGTGCGCCCTCATTCAGTTAGGGGGCTCCGTTCTGGATATAGGTGCGGGTCCCAGCGGTGGGACCCGCACCTATAAGACAATGGGGGCATATCCTAGTGATATGCCCCCATTGTCTAAAATGAGAATAATCCTTTAACCATAAAGATGAATCAGTCGTGGATTAACCAGGATTTCCAGACACTAGTGTCTGATGCAACAGAATAGATCATTCTGCCACTAATGATCATACTGTAGTGTGCTGGCACACCGGAATATTGGGCCATTACTTCTGGCCATGTGCTGCTGCCACCCACCTGTTGCTGCCACCTGCCTGATGCCACCCTCCTGTTACTGCCACTGCTGCTGCCCCCCTCCCCACTCTGTCATGGGGCTGCTATTCTCACTGTTACTGCCACTGCTACTGAACCCCCTTCCCACTCTGTTATGGGGCCACTATTGTCCCTCTTTGGCCGTGTTCACATCACCATTCATTTTTCTGTTCTTCTGATCCATTAGAAGAACAGAAAAAAAGGATCCTGTATTTTTAGCATCCGTTAGGCCTCTTTCACACAGTCAGTATTTGATCAGAATTTGTAAGCCAAAAGCAGGAGTGGGTCCAAAAAACAGAAGAGAAGCAAATATTTCCACTATATTTTTGCTCTGTTTTGGTCCCACTTCCGATTTTGGCTACTAACCAATACTGACCAAATATTGACCACGGGTGCTTTGACAGATCAGAAGAACGGAAAAATAAACAATGATGTTAACACAGCCTTACTGCCACTGCTGCTGCTGCCACCATCCCCATTCTGTTATGGAGCCACTACTGCCACTGCTAGAGCTACTGCTTCTGCTTACACCCTCCCCACTCTTTCATGGGGCCGCTACTTCTTGCTGCACTGCACAATTATGTACAGAGTGATAAATCAGACTTGACGGTAACATTGACCTATAATACTGACACACAGTAATTCAACAGCTAACAGAAGGATTAAAAAGAATATGTTTGGACTGCCACAACATTTTTTTCACCATTACTTTACTACTCTTTATTTTGTTCCACTAATGAGCCATTTGGACACAGCTCCTGAAAGGACACGTACCGTTTTTTTTGCTTTACTGAAGGGTGCTGTATGCATTTCTTTTTGTTTAACAGAAGGGATTAGCTATGAATCTTGGTGCACACTACTACTGCCACTGCTACTCACTACTTGAATCTTAGTGCGCTGCACAATTAAGTCTGCTGCAATAAATTAGACCTGATGGTAGCATTCATGTGTAAAACTGTAGCACAGTAAATCTACAGCTAACAGAAGGGATTAGCTATTCATCTTGTTGCACTGCATACTGATGTACATGGTGATGCACTCTCCCTGCAGTCTCCATGCAGTCTCCCTGCAGTTTCACTTCCAAGCACACTGAGATTGGGACACCAAGTGGGAAGCATATGATTAGGCAGATTGGGCTGCGTATACCAGACTTATAGTGATTTGTGACAAATTAATTCAGAACTAATCAAATTAAATTTTTTGACGAACTTCGGCAAATCTGCCAAACTGAGTTTTTCAAAACTTCGCTCTTCTGTTATAGGCACATTGCATAATCCCCCATTGAATAATAAAAATTCAATTAGGTTAGATAAGGTGACTGCCTCAGGTGGTGCACTCCTGGAGACAAGTGGGGGCAGCAGCACAGGGCCGATGGAAAATGCATGAGCCTGAGAGGCCAGTGCAGATGGTGTGATCTGAAGAGGCCAGAGGAGACCTGCACCATAATGCTGACAGCTGCATGAAAGTAAGTATTCATTTTCTTTTCCATTTAGCACTATGCTATTGGGTCAATATAGGCATGGATGGGGGCGAGGAGCACTATGGGGGCATCTATTGGGGTCATTAAATAGGGGCATTTTGTACTGGTACACATTATGGGGGCACTATGGAGACATTAGATCAACTGGGGGACTATTTTTTGTACTGGCACACAGAAGGGGCATTGGCACACATTATGGGGACACTATGGGGATATTGGCCCTACTGGGGCCTCTAAGAGGAGGAATGTTTTGTACTGGCACACATAAAGCGGACATTTTTGTACTGGCACACACTATAATGGGTATTTTTTACAGGCACATATTCTAAGGGGGTATTTTGTGCACTGGCACACATTATAAGGGGACATTTTTGTACTGGCACATATTATAAGGGGACATTTTTATGGCACTTATTATAAGGGGGCATTTGTAGTACTTGTGCACATTATAAAGGGGCTTTTTATGTACTGGCACACATTTTAAGGGGTTATTTTTTTTCGACTGGCACACATTAAGGGAGATTTGTCAATAGTCACACATTATAAGGAGAATTATTACTACTGGGGCCATTATGGTGAGCTTTATTATGGCCAGGGGACTATGAGGAACATGATAACTAGTATGAGCACTATGGGGGCATTATTACTTCTTGGGCACAGTGGGGACATAATTACTGTTGGGAGCACTGTAGGGGCATGATTATTACTAAATAAACTCTGGCAGAGAATTATTACTTTTGGTGGGGCTTTGGGATCACTATTACAGTGGGGGGCACCTGGGCACATTATCAGCTTAGCACAATTATTTTGAGTATTTAGTTTGAGGGGCACTATTTGGTTGGAGCAGTTATTTCTTAGAGTACTGTATGCAAATAATTATTGAAGAGGGAACTACGGTATTTGTGTGGTACTAGTATTTTCAGGGGGTTTTGTTTCTACAGTATAGTATTGGGGAGCACAGCTCTCTGTTGCTCTCTTGTATCTGATGCACCCTCTCCACTTTGATCGACAGGGCCAGTAGGAATGCCATTTGCACTACTTAGCCCTGTCAATCAAAGTGCAGGGGACACAGCAGTTACAGAGAGAGCTGAGCTTCTAGTTGAGTTGTTCCCAGAAGCTCTTTCTCATAAAGTAAAACATCAGGACCCTGCCATTTTCCATTTTTGCGTTTTTAAACTCCCTGCCTTCCCGGGGTCATAACCTTTTTCCCATTTACATAGATTGTTAAAAAAGATAGATTTTTGCGGGACAACTTGTGCTTTTTAAAGGCACCATTTACTATTGCATACAATGTAGCGGGAAAAAAAACAAAACTAAATTCCGTCACAGTTTTATGGATTTTATTTTTACAGGGTTCCCTATACAGTAAAACTGACCAATTATCCTCATTCTTCGGTCAGTATATCCCAGTATATCCCATTTATATAGTTTTTTAATTTAATTTATTTAAAATGGTGAATTGGAAATTTACATTTTTTTTGTGTTACGCCAATCGTCATATAGGATAAATATTTTTATATTTTAATAGTATGGGTGTTTTTGCATGTGGTGATGCCCATGATGTTTACATGTTTTTGTTTATTCATTTATTTTATTATTCTAGGGAAAGAGGGGTGATTTGAATTTTTTATATTTTTTTAACTTTTTTTTGTACTTAGGTGACTATAACAGACAATGTTTAGATTGCCTCTTATACTCTGTAATAAATATCTATGCATTATAGAATAAAGGATTCAGTATATTCAATGCAGAGCTGCCATCTGCAGGCTTGTTTTTGAATATACTATTAATCGGCTCTGACCATTTTTATGTCTCTCCTTGTGGTTTTGAACTTTGATACCTATATTTGTTTTTTATGTTCCTCTATGTTTTTGTTTTTTCAATAAAGTTCTTTATCTTGCTTTGATGTGGTGGTGCAGAGTGCTTTTTTGGTGTTTCAGTGATCTGTTTGCACCTGCGCCGTATGGCCCTTTCTTTTGGGGCTTTGTTTTGGTGTTTATCCCAGATGAGGTGTTAAATCCCTGCAATCAGCATTATCAATCTGAGACATAGGCCTCTGCTGTGTAAAACATCAGAAATCCAGTTGCTATGGCACCCGCAGCAGAGGTCCAGAAATTGTTAAAGGGGTCGTCCATCTTGTCTTTAAGGTGGTGATCATACTTACCTGGTCCCTACACAGGGTTTTGGCTCCATCGCTCCGCCGCTGGCCAGTGTGTACACATATCAACATCCTGTTGATGGGGGTGGGGGGGGCACATCACTGGCTGCTGCAGTAACCTGACACCCCAGGCAGCACAAGACTCAGTGATTTGCCACACGCATGACAAGTTCCACTGTGGCCAGTGAAGGCTGCAGCTATCACGTGCCTTACCCCCACCCCGGTCTACAGTATGTTGATATGAGCCCAACCAGGAGCTACAAAGCCAACCCAGCAGTCGAGCGAAGGAGCTGCAACCCAATGGCAGGTACCACGTAAGTATGATAAATGCCGTGGGTCTGGCTGCTCTCAGGGGTCTGAAAAAAAGTTGAACAACCCTTTAATGTATAAACATGATGTTAAATTGATTCTTCAGATGGATCTCATACAGGTTTATGTATACTTTTTTAAATAGACTCCTAAATAGAATAATTTTTTTCTAATGTATATGTTAAACATGGGACAGAAACATGATGTAAACAGCCCTTTTTCTCTTAATATTATAAAAATGAGTTTCTGCCTGTCTGTCTGTTCTCTATGCGCAACCAAACTACTGGACCAATTCGGCACACAGGTACATCAGGTGTCCGGGAAGGTTTTAGCTCTCTAGGACATACCGTTCCTGAGACATTCCCCAAATATATCTGCATTAGCCAATATTAGTCTGGGAGCATTTCACTTTGAATCCCAACTGCCATTTTCGCCACATACATATCAGTTTCCATAACAACTAAGCCAGGTAATTAGCAGCCAGCTGAGGAGCTCAGCCATTTCTATTCACTGCTTTAAAGGGGCAGAGTGCTGTGGATGACACTGTCAAAGGGGTATAGATAAAATAGATTAAATACACCTGTGTGAAGCGATGTTTTCTTCCACTGCTACCCATTGCGTGTTCCCATAAATTACCATGGCATCGACCTGTAATTCATGCCACCCTCAAAAGAAGGACTTAAAACCCCCGCCCCAGGTCTCACTAATCCACGCTCTGTCAGGCCACGCCCCCTCCCACTCCACAGCCAATGGGGATTGAAAAAATAAAGGTAAAAATCAACTTCTGTCAGCTGCAGGGATGGGTGGTAGGGTGAATTTCTCTCTACAATGACACACAGAAACATTAAATGAAATAGATGAAATACATAAATTTTAGACTACGACCGTTCAGTAATAATAAAAGATGTTTTTTTCCACTGCTACCCATTGCGTGTCCTCATAAATTACCATGGTATCGACCTTTAATTCAGGCCACCCTCAGAAGAAGGACTTAAAAGCAACCCTCCCCCCAAGGTGCGCTAAACCACGCCCCCAACCTGATCAGATCACGCCCCCCCACTCTGCAGCAAATAGGGATTGAAAAAATGAAGGTAAAAATCAACTTCTGTCAGCTGCATTGACTTTCTCTCTGCAACGACACACAGAAACATTAAATGAAATAGATGAAATACACTAATTTTAGACTAAGACCATTCAGTAGTAATAAAAGATGTTTTCTTCCACTGCTACCCATTGCGTGTCCTCATAAATTACCATGGTATCGACCTGTAATTCAGGCCACCCTCAAAAGAAGGACTTAAAACCCCCGCCCCAGGTCTCTCTAAGCCACGCTCCCTCCCACTCTGCAGCCAACAGGGATTGAAAAAATAAAGGTAAAAATCAACTTCTGTCAGCTGCAGGGGTGGGAGGGAGGGTGACTTTCTCTCTGCAATGACACACAGAAACATTAGATGAAATAGACTAATTTTAGACTATGACCATTCAGTAGTAATAAAAAATGTTTTCTTCCACTGCTACCCATTGCGTGTCCTCATAAATTACCATGGTATCGACCTTTAATTCAGGCCACTCTCAAGAGAAGGACTTAAAAGCAACCTCCCCAAGGTCCTGCTAAACCACGCCCCTGGTCAGGTCATGCCCCCTCCCATTCCGCAGCCAATTGGGATTGAAAAAATGAAGGTAAAAATCAACTTCACATATAACTGACTTTGGCTTATCGGAGCCCATACATTTTAATACTGAATGGAGACGGATCTCATTACAGTATTAATCTGAAGTTTTGAACAAAGTGCCTTCGGATGAAGCTCACTTCGCTCATCACTACTACTCAATTGGATGTTACACTAAGAGTGCAACACCTCCTCAGACCTTAAACAGTATGGGTCTGCTGCTGCATGCCTTCCTTACAGGTCCATTGGTGGCCTGGGTCAATACCGAGAAGATGCAGGTGGGTAAAATGGATGTGGCGCTTCTGATTACCCAACACGGATGGACGCTATAAATTGTTTCAGCTCATTTTAGCAAAAACATATGTTCTCAGTAGGAAGAGGAAGCTGCAAGACTCCTCTGGAGGCAACGTATCCCCATGAGAACAAAAGGATCAGGTAGTTGAAATCCTCCTGACAACCGCTGTTCCAGGAGAGTCAATAGACCCATACACTTTAGATGGCTGGCCAATCCCACCGAAATCAGCAGGCTCGGCTGACATACATCTAATATGCATGGACAACTTTCCTGAATATATTGAGATGTTTATCACAAGCATTGATATGTCATTCAGTTCTTTCCAGAATTTTACTTGTTACAGTTTAATGATTTTTCTTGACCCAGAGTTGGTTCTTATCCTGGCTTGATAAATAGGCTGCACAAAAATTGGTGTTTCCACTGCGATAAATCAGAAAGGAAACCATTAAGCTAGTTGCAACTTTGATAAATAGACCCTTGAAACACTAATGCATCCATACTAACAGCTGACTAATAGTTGGTCTGAGACAGACAGTGATCAAACTCATGTTCCTATTGGGAAGGACAGAGGAACAAAATATATTCACAAAGTCATTGAAAGTCCAAGGTAGCAGAGACGTACCGCATTGTTGCCTTCCAGCAGATTGTGATTTACATCTTGAATTCTTGATCAATAAAATACATTTTATTTTCTGGACTCTTCCAGCATGTCTTCCATTTCCAGAGTTCTCAGCACTAGAGTTGTTGTGTATTTCCGTCAATGTAAACTACTCTTTATCATGTAGAAATAAATTCAGTTGTCTTATCTTATTTGGCAAAAATCCTGAGTTGCTTCTGTATTAAACGTAGCTGGCGTGAAAAATGTTTTCCTGTGGAATAGAGAACACAACATGATTTATGGAAACCTGGGCACTTTCTGAACAGGGTTTTTTATTATGGCTGGAAAAGATGTTTTGATAGGACCACAGAGCGATAATTAATCACTTGCAGGGATTTTTTGATGGCTTTAACTATACATACTGGCCAATGTAATAAGCAAAAGGATTTCACAACACTCAAAATAGTAAAGATCGTTGCTACTTAAAGTAAAACAAAAAGTAAAGTAAAACTTTTGTGTTCATAACAAAAAAGGTTAATATAGGTCTAGACAGATGTCCTCTATTGCCATTTTTTAAAAAAAGCTTCTACTTAGTTGTAACTCTTACACCATTACGGCTTTCATAAAGTCTCAACAAGGATAGATTATCAAAGACAAAATTTCCTTGTGGCCACTACTTTCCAAGGTCAGAATCAGGAGTACTTGCCAGTCCCAAAGGGACATTCCAATGAGTCCCAACTTTCCCTAGAAAAGTTTCCACAAGAAAGTTGTAACTTTTTTGTTGGTTAGACACTCTGGTGTCTAATCAGTTTCTTAACTTCTGGCCTTTGTTCTGATCATGACTTACCATGACCTTCTTCCTGGTTACCCAGTCTACAAGAACTCTGTCAGCCCTGACTTCATCTTACAAGCAACCGTGGTTCTGTCTCCTGTTTGGTACTTTAGTACCAATCTATCTTCTGTAGACATGTCAATTGTTGTGACTATTTTTGGATAGCAACCTGATGCTACTGTGTGCTACCATGAATTTCTAGGGATAAACACAAATAAATGACTATGATAAAAGATATATACAAAAGATAACATATAGAGTAAAGTAAGTAATAGTCACCACGGCCATGGACAAACATGAGAGCTCACCATAGACCAGTTCCCAACATGGCACTTGGCCTACATCCATATGATACAAAGAGAGATGGTAGTAGAAAGAGACATCTTACCCCAATGAAGTCTTCAATGGAGCTAACCTACATTATGTAGCTAGATGTTTTCTAGCTTCCTGGCCCCTCCTAGCCCCCTAAAGGTCTTCAGCATACAGTACATATGTTCAGTTACTTCATACCTCAGGAATGTGGCCAGTTATATGATACCTTTAACTACATTAAAAGATATTAAAGGGAAAGAACTACTAAATATCTTGCTAAAAACATCTGGGAAATTCAACATCTCTTTGCAGAGAGCAAGAAAGAAGAATCTATAATCTATTCCTTAGACTCTACTTTCTAGCCAATGACTAAAGAGTCTGGCCATTGAGAAACTTCCCCATGCCCCCTAGAGGGCCTGTATTTTAAACAGACAGTCCATTCATTCATGTTTAAAACTTAATATCTCATGTGGGGGCACTCTAGCTGGATTGTAGAGATTACACCTGATTTTTGGGAATTTACAGCAACTGACATTCTGTGATCAGCTTATTATACAGTAGTTGGAGCCTTCTAACCAAACTGTTTTAACAAGTAGAACTGTATGGATGTTATCCTGAAACCTCTTGTCCTCTTTCATCGACAGAAGTCTAATATGTATGGGCACCTTTAATACTTCAGAGTTTATTAGTTACTTCAGAGACAAGAAGAATTGATCCCACACCTGGTTAAAATCTAAAGGTCTCCTTTAGTTATTAATTGAAGTAGAAAATCACAGCACTACAAAAGCAGTTAGTAGCACCTCATGGAAGTGATCTACACGTTTTGAACATCTAGTGTGTTCTTAATCACAGCAAGACAAGCATAGTGCACACCACCATATGGTATCAATTAGAAATTAAAGAAAAGCAGAACCAGCCACACCCTAGTACTTCATACTGAATTTCAGCACAGAAGATAGGGAAACACACACACACAGTGAGCCCTAATTGAGCCCTAACTGAATCCAACCAGCTTTCCCCGCCTACTTGCAGTGCAAGCCCGCAACTGGTCGACGTTCCCTGTACTGCTAACTGCCAGACATCGTACAGAAATAGGTAAAACCAGGAGGACAATGTGGTAAAAATCAGAGGATGAAGGGTTGTCAAAATAGCCAAAGTCAGAACCAGATGGGTACAGGATCACTGGTACAGGATCACTAGACAGAAAGAGGTCAGAGACAAGCCGAGTTCAAGACAAACAATCCAATACATACAGACAGAACCGGTAGCACAGCATGGGAGTTAAACTATAACTGGCAAGCAGGGGATTTAAGTGCTAAGTCCCTGGATCAGAACCTGATAGGTCCAAGGATTTGGTGTCTATTGAACCAGAACACCAGTATCCTACAGATAGGCAAGCTGAGCTGTCACACAGCCTCTATCCAGAACACACACTTCTAATAAACACTAAATTAATACCCAGGATCTCCTCCAGCATGAATGTGCTACGAGGAAGAGGTGAGCAAGCGCTCCATTTTCATGGGGTCATGGTTAGACTGCTCATCACAGTGGGGGGGGTCCATAGCCTAGCAGCGCATCTGACATGGTGTAGCCATGACCAAGCCCCAGACCACGGCACCAGAGCCCAGACAGGGAAGTTGGTAACACTTAAGAATTGTGATAACATTGTGTTCAAGGTGTGGTACTGCAATAGAAAGGTTTATTATTGGTGGAGCAATACTGATGGATAAAAACAAAAATAGATTAAATATAAATTAAAAACACAAGTTAAGACATCTGGACAAATATATTATTATAATAATAATGTTCAAAGTCTCAAGATCATGGATTGTTACTGTAAAATCAATATCCTTGAGTTCTTTGTCTCTCCGCTCATTATATAACTGTATCTCGTCAATCCTTCACTTGATCTCAGCTGCTGGGTTTTCTACATTATGTTGTCTCTACGTTTATTTCTTATTTACAGATGAAGTCAAATGAGTTTATTGATGTAGGAAAGCAGAGTTTGTTATTTTACAGCAACATCAATTAATTGTGTTGTCTACGATTGGCAAGCAGGTCTACTACTGTAGCGTAAAAACAATTAATATAAAACAAAAATCACACACCATATAGTATGTGGCAGTCTGTTTCTAGGAAAGCTAGAAGCAATCATATGGATCCAGCTTTTTTTCCAAGCAGGGGGTGTTGCTTTCTTAGGAAGTGTGTCATTTCTGCTGTAGCTCAGAGGTCATATCCTTTCTGCTGCAGCTCTCACCATATAACTGTCACAGCTTCTAACAGTAGATACAACTGGTGGCAGCTGAAGGATGAAACTGAGCATGTGCGACCACTTCAGCAATGTTACTGAGGTGGACAGAGAAGTTAAAAAAAAATAAATAAATAGCAGGCGGCGCTATACAGATACAGAATACAGAATACATGTTATTGAATAACTATGGCCATGCTAAATTTTTAAAAGGGTTGTCCAGGTTAAGAGCTGAACCCAGATATAACCTCTTCTTTATTCATGTATACTACATGAGTGACATTAGAGCATTTTCTTGCTCTGATGCCCCCACTTGCCACTTGTACCCGCCTCTAAAACAGCCTAGGGCCATCAGCATACACCACCCACTTGTCACCGGCCTCACTGCTAGACGGAAGTCTCTCCCTAGCATAATGAGAAGGAGTCTGGTACGTCATCGGCAGTAAACAAATAGAACCTTGCCCTGCACAATGCAGCGTAAGGCAAGGGGGAGCATCGGAGCAGGGAAATGAGTAAAAAATAGCACCCGGACAAACGTTTTAATTAAATGCAATTACAAAAGTATTCAGATTCAGATGCTTGTTTGAAAAATATAGAGCGTTTTGTGGTGGGACAACCACTTTAACAACTTATACAACAATGACCACTGCGTTACTAAGAGTTAATGCATTATCCTACAGTCCACATTTGTCAGCTATTAACAATACAAGTGTCAAATGTTAAATTGCTGGTAGCATACTGGGATCCCCAGTATGGGAGTCCCCAGTCCCCTTTTGCTCCTCACCAGCAGAACTTTGGTCAGGGTTCAGCATCATTCAGCATTCCACTTGCTGTGAACCTGTAACTCACAGGATGCACACTTATTGTTCTTGGGACTCCTATAGAAGTGAATGGAACATGCTAGGAGTTGTTGTCTCAATAGCTGCAATGCTGGAAGTTGATGACCTTGTGCACTGCTATTCCATACAAATTAATGAGAGATACAGAAAAAAACAGAGTGGATAGGTACAAATTCAGCTCTGCTACATCTTTATTAAGTTCTTATCTTCATGGTTTTAGGTCATCTTTCAGTTCTGTTGTGTGCAGTTCTTCTCATCTAGTGCACCTCTGCTTATACTTCAGTAGGACTGGATTCAACCACATACCCAGGCTTCTTGATGCAGTTTTGGATGCCAAAACCAAGAGTGAATTCAAAAACGAGTTGTCAGTGGTTATCTGGCATTTTAGATGAGGAGGCAGATGACTAGCCTACATTCTGGAGATTTTCTAAGTGGGTAGCATATTTACGTGGTATTACAGTTTGCTATAGCTTTGTTTCATTCAAGTGAATGCGACTGAGCTGCAATACCAGGAGCAACTACTACAAAAATGATGGTGCTATGCCTGGTAAACAATGAGAAAAAAGCTGAAGCTTGGGCTAAGATTCAGACCCCTACCAATCTAATGGAAATTCTTGACACACAAAAAGGGGCATTTCTTGGCGGCTGAATGCAATGGCTCCTTAAAGGGGTTCTCCAGGAATTCAGAAAATGAAAATAGCTAAATATTTCTTTATTATAAATTTATTCCCAAATATATTTCATTAGTTATAATGGCTTGTTTGTCTGGGGAGCAATGATTAGGATAAATAAAATGGCTGCCGCCCTACTAGTACACACAAAACCTGACCTAGTCACACAGCAGGACACAGCAACATTCCCACTTCCTCTCTGTACTTCATGTCTCCTCATGGACTCCATTGCTACAGAGATTCAGCTGAAGATCTTATCATCTGTATTCAGGAGCATAATCCCTGACAAGCAGAGCAGAGAGGAGGATGAGGCAGCTCTTTACCTCAGTGATGTGAAGTAACTTGTCCTCCTGTGTGATTAGGACAGGTTTTGTGTGTACTAATAGGACAGCGGCCATTTTATTTCTCCTAAGATTGCTACCTAGATAAAACCAGCCATTATAACTAATGAAAGGTATTTGGGAATATATTTATAATAAAGTAATATTTACGTATTTTCATTTTCTTAATTCCTGGAGAACCCCTTTAAACTTAGAGCTTGTGTTCCTAGTGATTAAGCTATTCATCAAGCTACATCACTGTCTCATTTGGGTCTGATGCTTCTACGCGCTATTGGCAAGAATTCCCACAAGCTGGGAAATAACCTGGATAATTACTTCGAAGGGGAGCGCAAGAAAGATGTCGGAGACATTTTGGCCTCACCCCACTTCTTCCACAGGCTGCTCACCTGCTGCATCATTATCACCAGTACAATCAGAGCGAGTTTCCCCTCCGTGACTATCTCCAGGAGAGTCCACTTTCCACTTACCTTCTACTCCAGACAACATCCGCTCCATGGTTGAAGCAGCAAGCAAAGCAAAGATGCAGATCACATGATGAATGGCCCTGTGGACCTTTTTAAAAACACTGATACTGGATCAGGTTGGTGAAGTAACGCTACCCTCTACAGCTGATTTGGTAGATGCTGTCTCTAATTTCCTTACGTCCTGTAAACTTGCATCCAAACATACTCTGAAAAGCATGGTAAGGGTTCTTCAGGTGTCTCTTTACGCCATCATCTCAAAGCTCCTGGCACCAGTCTCCTCCTCAGTCCAGAAATGAGAAAGCCGAATGCTACATGTGGAATCTAAAATGGAGGATTTTGCATCATCTCAAAATAACATCATAGATGCACACAGTGATATGGCAGATGAATTGGAGCCATTGCAGATAATGTGGCAGATATGGAGGACCATAGTCTGCAAATTAATATTATGTTCAAGGGATTCTGGAGTCAGTTTCCCAATCAGAACTGCTCACCTTTACTCAAAAATTGTTCAATGTGCTGCTCCCTGATTTATTTCCGCGAGAGACGCTACTCGACTGGGCGCACAGGGTGTCTAAGCCTGAACACTTGGCAGACAATGTTTCCACAGATACCTTTTCCTGTCCTCAAGGATCCACCTTTGTCATGTGAAAGAGGTGGTGATGATGGCAGTCTGCAAGCAAAAGACTTTGGTGTGGACATTGTGATCTCTTTGTATTAGGGATCTAAGTAGGTTCTTGTATGTATATATGTCCCATTTATAGCTAAAATGAGGCTTGAGATGAAGCAAAAGACTTTGCCTGCTCCATTCCAAGATGTTAAATTGTATATGGATCTTTCATCTGAGACTCTTCTCCAAGTCAAGATCTTGTTAGCAATCACCACCTCCGTCCGCAAAAGTAATCTCATATACGGATGGGGATATCCTGTGTATACCCCATATGTTATTAAAGGGGTTGTCTCACTTTATTATGTAGAGGAAGTTAATACAAGGCAGTTACTAATGTATTGTGATTGTCCATATTGCCTACTTTGCTGGCTTCATTCATTTTTCCATCACATTATACACTGCTCGTTTCCATGCTTATGACCACCCTACAATCCATCAGTGGTGGTCGTGCTTGCATGATATAGGAAAAAGACCTAGCCTCTCTGATAGCCGGGACCGTCGGACCACACATGGTCTAGTGCTTTAGTAAGTGCCTTGTATTAACTTTCTCTACATTATAAATGCTATTTGCTGAAGTGACACATCCCCTTTAAGTCTGTGGAGGATGGCTGAAGATTCAGCCGGCGATTATCAGGAGGGAAGCATTCCTTCCCGGCAATCGCCTGCTTGCTAGTGGAGGAGACTGCTGCTTTTACATACATCCATCACCTCCTCAGTATGGGGACAAGCGATCTCTAATGTCATCGCTCGTCCCCATACCGAATCGGTTTGCCTGCAGCAGATCATAATTACACAACACGATCTGCCGCCGACAAACAAAGATTTTTAAATCTGCTAAAAGACTGCTTTTGAGTAATCGGAGGCAGTATTACACTGCCAGATAATTGCTAATGAGCGTCCACACGTACACTTGTTAGTGATATTCTTCACGATTATGTTCTGGTGTAATAGGGCCTTTACTTTACTTCTCAGCTGGAGCATGTTGATGGAAAGTCTGGAAGCTGCCCACTACAGCATTCTCAGGAAGAAGGGTAGATGGTCCCACCAAAGGATAAACCAAGAATATGAGCTATATCTGCGTTTTCAGGACGTGTGCTCCTTTCCAATTGGATCTTCTCCCTTGGTAACGCAATGAAACGGTTACCCCAGTGCTGTGCCGTCATAGACTGCACATCCACTGATCTTTACTTTCTCAGTTTAATCGTTTTTCTGTATATTTCTGCTGTTCTATTGCCTTCTATCTGGATCATTATTAATGCATGTCTGTTAGATCACCATACATTTCCACAGTCTGAAACACCAGGCATTCCCAGTAATAATAATTCAGTCTCACAATGTTAAACAGAAAAAAAGGGTATTGATTTCCATCAGAAAAACAGTTGCCTATAACTTTATCAGAATTAACAGACACTAGAGGGAGCTACGTGATCTTGGTTTGCTCCTCAAACAATGAGGTATATACCATTGTGAACTGGTAGGCTCCGACATTCACCAGAATTATTTAATACCATAATATCAAGATTAGGCAAGGCAAGCTAATCTTATGTGGCGATTTTAACACCGTGGTGGATCCTCATATGGATACTACTGAAGCCACCAGACAGAGTTGCATTCAACTCATCCTTGATGTTTGGAGGATACAGCATGGGGCAGAGAGAGATTTAAGCTTTTTTCCCCAATACCTACATACTAGGCCAAAAAAGAGATTGCACAAGAGTAGCATCGAGGAGTATTGTAAATACAATTTGGATTCTGTGTTATGGTCAACTATATGCTTTGCAATCATTTAATATCAGAGATGGCAAAATTCCATATTTCACCCTCCCCGAAACTAGGCATTTTATTTCATAGATGTTATCCAACTCTTTCATGAGCTGCGTCCACACCACGTGACCATTGGTTGTGATGTCACTGGCTTAGGGTAATAAGCTAGAAGGCCATGGTGCTCACAGGAGTCCTGGGGTCTTCTCAAACAGCTCGTCGACAGAGGTCCTGGGTATTGTGCCCCTACCGTACAGATGCTGATGATCTATCCAAAGAGTAGGACAACCCCTTTAATATCCACAAGATCCCATTAAGAGTGAGAATTGTGGCAGGGTTTTTACTCAAAATGGCCAAGTTGGTCATTACTAGTGTTAAGCAAATCAATGTTTCAGGATAAATTCAATTCGCTGTGAAGCCAAATTTCCTTGTGATTCGTGGTAGGGAATCGATTTTATCTGAAATAGTGTAAAAAAACAAACAAAAAAAAAACATACTTACCTCATCCATTTGCTCGCAAAGGGCCAGCCGCCATCTTGATTGAAGATATTGCATGAAATCCTGCGCGTGATGAAGTATGACATCACCATGCTGGCTGACATCATGACGTCATCACAGGCCATGCGAGATTTCGCGCCAGATCTTCAAGCAAGATCGCGGCGGCTGGCCCGTCGCAAGCAAATCGATGAGCTAAGTATGTTTTTTTTTTTTTTTTTTAAATTTTACACTCTCATCACTGTTATTTATATGAGATGCTGCAATCATGTATGAACGCACCATCTGAGAGGTACAATGACAGGGAATGGTGAAATCGCTCCTACAAAGAAATACATTTCGTGACAAAGTAATTTGTCACAAAGCAAACTTTTTTGTAAAATTCGGCAAAGCAGCCGAATTGAATTTTTGAATAGTTTTCTCATCTCTAGTCATTACTAGACAATGGAAAAAAACTACATGCCCCAAAATTGGAGGAGATTGTACAATCTGTAAAAGTTAAATGTAAACATGAATTATTGCTGCAATTAAGCATATGATGTCACTACACCGGCCAACTGAATGACGTAATCGCAGGCTGTGCGAGATTTTGCGCCAGATTTTCAATCAATATGGTGGTGTCAGGCCCGTCGCGAGCAAATGCATGAGGAGAGTATGATTTTTCATTTTTTTTTAAATTTAACACTCTGTTATTACTATCAGATGCCGCAACCAGCGATGAACGCGACATCTGAGGGGTACAATGATGGCAAGTGGCTCAATCGCCGCTCTCTGTCTTTGCACCCACTACTTACAAAGAAATGTGCTTAGTGACGTAGTCATTTGTCAAAAAGCAAATTTTTTATAAAAAATTTGGCTAAGCAGCCAAATCGAATTTTGGAATACTTCTCTTGTCAAATGTGTTGTCCCCAATATAAAGACATCAATGAATGGCACCCTGTCCACTTAGCTTCATGAAAGCCTCTCCAGCTTGGTCTACAAAATATCTTCTATGTCCACAGATAGAGGAAAAGGAAACGGTTTGCATGACATTATCCCTCATTGTGAGCATCACATAAAGACATTCACATTCCTTAAACCTTCCATACAATCTCGAGGAACATAAGAATTAAATCTATTGCTGGTTTTCCCTAATGCTTTATTGCTCTTCTGTAGTTATAGAATTGAAATGAAGCTATAGTCCCAGTGGTCTTTAAAATGTATCATTAAAGCAGGATCATTTTCATTTTTGAAGCTCAGCACTGTTGAAAGTAGAAATATTCAGAAGAGTAGTAAAATAACCTGAAATCTTCTTCTTGGATTAATTTACACACCAGATAACTGCATCAAATTGCAGTATATTACATTTGAATTCCACAAACCTAATACAAAATCTGCATGTAATGCAATAATTTGTGCTACAGGTTTAGGGCTCATGCACACAAACGTATTTTCTTTCTGTGTCAGTTCCTTTTTTTTTTGCGGAACATTTATGCAGAACCATTCATTTCAATAGGTCCGCAAAAAAAAATGGAAGTTACTCTGTGTGCATTCCATATATCCATATTTCTGTGCCGCAAAAAAAATAGAACATGTCCTATTATTGTCCGCATTACGGACAAGGATAGACTGTTCTATTAGGGGCCAGCAGTTCTGTTCTGAAAATACGGAATGCACACGGACGTCATCCGTATTTTTTGCAGATCCGTTTTTTGCAGACCGCAAAATGCATGTGCATGAGCTCTTAATGTCAATTTTCTGTGGATTCATGCTTAAATGGTGCCTTTACTCTTCCCATTCTTATTATTATTATATAGTGTTATCCCACAATTCAACATTATATTTTTTTGTTAGATCAGACAAAACAGAACAATTTTTCAATTGTAATCATTTTTGAAAAATGCTCCTGTGTCTAGATATTGCTGTTACATATTTGCCACAAAGCCCCCTGGTGTTTCTTTGATGACCTCTAAAAACGTTTACCTAATGTGGCCAGTGCTGGTGGTCGGTCGCACATGCTCAGTAGCTCATTGACTGGATCCTCTTCCACAAGGTGTCATTTACTGCTTGCTTAGTGATTCCACCTGCAAACCAACATAGGAACTGCAGCTCAGTGAGACTCCGTTTATTAGAATGAAGGACGGGCTTCCCTGAACGCAAAACAGAGGAGTCGGTCTTAACCTGGAAACACGCCCTTCTGGATTTTTCACCCTTTAGATGCCATGGTCACACTTAACCACGACATCTAAAGGGTTTAATACCTGCGATCAGCATTATTGCCGGTCACAGACATTAGCCATGGGCCTCTGCTGTTTGAAACAGCAGAGACTGCCGGCTATGGCGCCCATTTTGCTTGTGAGCGGGCAGCATATTTAAAGACCCTTTCAACACCTTCCATGTACAGTGCTGGGAGCCTACGGTTTAAAAAAGCACAGTTATAAAAATAAAAATAAAAGTCCCCTAAGGTGACTAAATGCCTGTTAAAATGTAAAAAGAAATTAATAAATAAAATTGTCCTGAAATGCTAAAAATACAAAAGGTCACTCAAATTTATTATTATTATTACATATCTCCCGATTCATCTGGACCTATGCAATAAAAGTTAATGGGGAAAAAATTGAAAATAAAAAAAAGGACAGAATTAAGGCTAAAAATTTCTCAATCTTGTGGTTAAATTTGGACATTTGTTATCATAAATCAAGTGGGAGAGAACAGTTGGTTTCTACACAAGGTTTGGTTTCATATAGACACCTAATGGGCAAATCACCTCTCTAAATCTCAAATGACTGAATGGTAGGGGATCAGATGAGAATTTCATGGGTACATACCGGTAAATTACTTAATCTACTAATTGGCAACTACTCATTCTAATTCATTTAAAAAAATTATGTCAACATACATGGCCAGATGTATCCCAGAAGCGCGCTCTTCTACCACATGTTGAGTCCGGTGTTGCAAACACAGTGTTGATGTAGATTTACTAATACTGATGTTTAATACTTGGGGGTAATGTATTAAGGCTACTTTCACACTTGCGGTAGCCTTTTCAGGCAGGCTGTTTTGGTGAGGGAACAGCCTGCCAGATCCATGCTACTGCGAGTCCTCTGTGGCACCGGAAGCCCACTGGAGGTCTTGCCGCAGCACGGCAAACATGCCGAGAGGCGGGTGGCAAACATGTTTGCTGAACTACGGCTGGACAAAAAACGCAGCATGCTGTGGTTTTATTCCACTCGCCTCTCGGCATGTTTGCCATGGTGTGGCCAGACTTCTGGCCCCATTTATAGTGAATAATAGTGAATGGGGCCGGCATGGTGGACTTGCGATAGCACAGATCAGGCAGCCTGTTGCCCTGCTGGAACAGCCTACCGGAAAAGGCTACTGCAACTGTGAAAGTAGCCTAAGACTGCTGTTTTTTATGCCAGTCTTAATAACAAACTCCACTATCGTACAATGTGCCAGAATTATTAAGAGGTAATCATTTTGGCACCTCTTCGGCAGGTCCATGCATTAGATAATGAAATATAGACCAGCAATGTATCTGGCAGAAATTTCAGGTGCAAATTCCACCACATATTGGTCAGGTTGTGCAGGCAAAAGTGACAAGAGTGGCAAAGAAGGGAGAAAAGACGAAAAACAAGACTTGCACCGAAACATGCTACTTTTATACATCAGAAAACTTTCAAACAAGAATTATACATTTTCCTCACCTATCCAAAATGCACTTTGCTAATGTTACACCTGGAGCGTCTTAGTTTGGCCACATTGATTGCTTAACATTTCATACTACACCTTCTCGCTAAGCCATGTCCCTTCTGTGTCTGTGAGGTGAAAAAAGTGTCTAAATCATTGGCAGTTTTTGAGACAGTCTTTTTCTAGAGTGTCTTGATTTATTTTCTCACAGATTTAAAAAGTAGAAAAACTGAGAAAATTGCAATTTGTGCCTAAATAATAACTGGGAGGCCCACAGAGGTTGAAACACAGGGAGTCATTTACTAACCCGGTCTGATTGCTGGATTACAGATATAACTTTTGTAACTGTTATAATAATTGTATTAAGGTCATGAGGAGAAGAATAACCAAAACAGGAAATGGTATTAACACATGTTCTTGACTTTTCCAAACTTTCCAAGTGCACTGAGAGAAATGCTGCATTCTGTTCTTCTCGCCTTACACTGCAGAGAATGCCTTCATTTGTAAGTCTGAATAATTCGTAATACACTGTTAAGACTTGCTCCTGTAAGCAGCGGCAGTGATCCAAATATAACCCACGGTAGGGAACCCATTCACTGTTGTAAATGATAGACTATAGCTTCTGGATGGGAAATTAAAACAGGCCCATGGAGTTTGCTGCTTTATTTTCAGATCCTGTTATATGTTATTTGAAGGAACACAACTCCGGAAGAACATTAAAATAATTTAAAAAATAATTTAATATATGATGTCCTCTGATAACCTCATCGTGTTGAAAACAGCTTAAAAGTAGAATTAGGAGACTAATTCTAGTATTTGGACTACGTAAATTGTCTAAATACTGTTCCCCCTCATGTGTTTTCTAGTAGAATAGGAAATGGACCTGTTACCTTCATTCTCTGGGTCAGTATGATTACAACAATACCACATGTATGTAGTTTTTTTTGGGTGTTTTCTAATACTGAAAAAGAAAATAAAAAAATTAGAAACATTTATTTTTTTCTTTTCATTGCCCTCATAACTTTTCTATAGTTACATCTACTTAGCTGAGTGAGGGCTCCTTTCTGGGGGGGAACTGTAGTTTTTTATTAATACCATTTTGGAGTGTGTATGACTATGTAGTTTTTTGAGTTTTAATACAAAAAAATTGGAAAACTTTAATTATTTCTTTTCAATGCCATATTCTCACCCATATAAGTTTTTTATAGTTATTTCTACAGAACTGTGTGAGGGCTCATTTTTTTCCCATGCCATGTGTAGTTTTTATTGATACAATTTTGAAGTGTGTATGACTTTTTGATCACTTTGTATTCAAATTTTTTTGGGAGGTGAAGCAACAAAACAAAAGATGAATCGATTTTTCTCCTGTTACAGCGTTCACCATACAAGAAAAAATTATATTTATTATTACATTAATAGCATGGGCATTTTCGGACATAGAGATGCCAATGATGTTTATTTTTTATTGATTATTTATTTTTCTTATAAGGAAAGGGGGATGATTTGAATTTTCATATTTTTTTTTAATTTTAAAAAACTTTTTTGCTTTTTCTTTTAAACTAGGGGACCTGAAGATGCGATCTTCAGATCACTTCTAGCTTACATTGTCACCTGCAGGTCTCCATAATAACTACCGCTATAATAGCATGGGTTTCTTCAAAGAGACCCAGGCTATTGCAGACAAAGAACAGCTTCCGCGATTTCAGTGAGGGGAGGCCATTCGGGCCCCAGGAACATTGCACTCCTGGGGAAAGCAATTGACCACGGCATCATAACCAGGGCTTAATTATCTGTAATTGACTTTATCTCCCCTCGTAGACATTAGCCCTGGGTGTCTGCTTGTACGTCGGAGGTTGGTATTGAATTACAGGGGTTGTCCCATCTCCACATTCATGGTAGAACAATAGGATATGCCGTAAATGTCCACTAGATGCATGTCACATCCCAAGAATGGGTCCCCACTGTGACTGAAGAGTAGCTTATGCGCTGCTAGCTCTCCATTCACTGCTATGGGACTTCTGAAAATTAATGCTGATGAATTGAAGTGCTTTCTCTTTTTCTTTAATGCAGCTAAAGGCCCATTTACATTTTTTTTTTTTTTGCTGTGTGAAAAAACGACAAGCGACAACCAACAAATTTTGTTTGTAGGTGATCGCATCTTTTGAGTGGGCATAAAAGTGATTAGGAGCACATCTCCGCGTGTTAATAACGGATGTACTGCCATTAAACAATGTAATTCTTAGAGAAGGGGTTAGAATGAACCATCACAAGTGCAATCATTTTTTCAAAAACTTACCCCATGAAAACGAAAGTTAAAAAGTGCCAATCATCTTCCTATGTTGCTGATCAGCACTCATTAAGCAACTACTCTGAAGGTTTAAAAGAACCTTTACTCACAGAGAGTGAATCAGTCAACAAGCTAGATTGTGAAGATTCAATAAAACTTTGTAAAATACTCAGTTCAGGAGGTTTCACACTATGGAGCCGATTTATCATAAAGATCTGGCCTGTGTGTGGCATGAAAAAGTTGCAACCTACATGTTTGCAATTTTTTCAATGGCACTTGTGCAAAAACTTTGCAGAAAAGAAGCAGGGCAGGTGGTCCGGCCACATTCATCATCTTCTATGCCGGTTTTCTAGTGTAGACGAACAATGAAAACTACGCCAGCCAAGGGTCTCACCATAAAATAGCACAGAATCCAGCAGCACGCCTAGTTATCCTAGCTGCCGGGCTAAGATAAGTCTGCCCCTAGGTCTTTTTAAGAAATGTTGTTAGTAGAGATGAGCGAGCATACTCGTCCGAGCTTGGTGCTCGTTCGAGTATTAGGGTACTTGTAAGTGCTCGCTGCTCGGACGAGTATCTCACCATGCTCGAGGAAATGGCAACTTCCGCATCGTGCTTTTCTGGCGCCTATAAACACAGCCAATCACAAGCCAGGAGACTCTAGGGTACACCCAGCATCACGTGGGGCCCTTACATGTCGATAGCAGGGGTTGGCTGGCCTGATCAGGTGACCCTGGAATATACTACTGACTGGCCGCGGTGCTCGGCTCAGATGCCGTCTGGATGTCGTTAGGGATAGAGCTGCTGCCTTTCAGGGAGAGTGTTAGGGCCTGCATTTAGTTCTCTGTTAGGCAGGAATCACCCACAAAGAACCCAACAGCCCTTCTAAGGGCTAGAAGACATTTTTTTTTTGTCTCTTGGCTTGGCTGGCTGGCTGGCCCTAGTAGTGCAGCTATCGCCATATATAACCCCCCCTTTTTTTATGTTATATCTCAGTGATACAAATCCATTGCACACAGCAGTGTGGAACCATTCTGTGTGTCACAGTTCAGTACACTCACTATTTTCTGTCCAGGTGACACTTTCTGTACGTCACAGAATAGAACCAAGTCATTTGCTACCTGTCAAGTATACAGCTTGATCCTAAAAATCTCTGTGCGACATTTGTCTGGGTCGCAGTCTAAATAGCCACCGTCAGTAGGGTGTCAGTCAGCTCTACCATAGTTTCTGCACGTCACGTTCCAAAAAAAACAAAAATCCAAAACAAAATATACAAAAAAAATTAGTTTGTTTGTTGTTTTAGCTCAGTGATACAAATCCATTTCACACAGCTGCGTGTAACCTTTCTGTGTGTCACAGTTCAGCACACTTGCTCCAATCCGTATATTCTGTCCAGGTGACACTTTCTGTACGTCACAGAATACAACCAAGTCATTTGCTACCTGTCACGTATATAGATTGATCCTAAAAATATCTGTGCGAAATTTGTCTGGGTCGCAGTCTAAATAGCCACCGTCAGTAGGGTGTCAGTCAGCTCTACCATAGTTTCTGCACGTCACGTTCCAAAAAAAGTTTTTTAGTTGTTTTAGCTCAGTGATACAAATCCATTTCACACAGCTGCGTGTAACCTTTCTGTGTGTCACAGTTCAGCACACTCACTCCAATCCGTATATTCTGTCCAGGTGACACTTTCTGTACGTCACTTAATTAAACCAGACTGAACAAGTTTGTGGGTTTCAGTACACCAGGCCCGTTTATTTATTTATTTTTTTATATCATACACTTATATACAGAAAATGTTGAACCCCAGGGCTAAGGGTCGAGGACGAGGGCGTGGGCGTGGGCGTGGGCATTCAATTACTGCAGGGGGCAGAGGCCGTGGTCCTGGGCAGGGTGAGACAGTACCTGCTGATGAGGGAGCTGTGGAACGCCGCAGAGCTACACTCCCTAGCTTCATGTCTCAACTTACAGGGACACGTGGTAGAGGACTGTTGAAACCACAACAGTGCGAACAGCTGATGTCGTGGATTGCAGACAATGCTTCAAGTAATTTGTCCACCAGTCAGTCTTCCACGCAGTCCACCCACGTTACCCAAGGGAGCACTCCTCTGGCTCCTCCACCTCAACCTCCTATCCCCCAGTCTGCCCCCTCCCAGGAAAATTTGGAATGCGATCCGGCATACTCTCAGGAACTGTTTTCTGGACCCTTCCCAGAGTCACAAACCACTTCTCAGGTTGCTGCTGACCTCGTTCCCGATGCCCAAGTTTTCCAACTGTCGCAGTCTGTGGGTGATGATGATGATGATGATGACAATGTTGAGTTAGTGGAAGAAGTTTGTAAAGAGGTGTCGGACGATGAGGAGACACGGTTGTCAGACAGTGGTGAAGTTGTTGTCAGGGCAGGAAGTCCGAGGGGGGAGCAGACTGAGGAATCGGAGGATGACGAGGTGACTGACCCAAGCTGGGTTGATATGCCGAGTGAAGACAGTGCTTCTGAGGCGGAGGCGAGTGCTGCACCAGAACAGGTTGTAAGAGGCAGTGGTGTGGCCAGAGGGAGAAGCAGGGCCAGAGCTGGTGCATCAGCAGCAACTGTTTCACGTAGTGAAGCTCCCGTGGCGAGGCCTAGATGTTCGCAAGTCTGGAGGTTCTTTAAAGAAAGTGAGGATGACTGACGGACTGTGGTGTGCAACCTGTGCCACACCAGGATCAGCAGGGGTGCCACCACTACTAGCCTAACCACTACCAGCATGCGCAGGCATATGAGTGCTAAACACCCCACTCAATGGAACCAAGGCCGTTCACCACCTCCTGCGGGTCACACCAATGCTCCTTCCCCTGTGTCACTCGCTGCCTCTGCTAGTCAACCCGCGGCGTCACTCGCTGCCTCTGCTAGTCAACCCCCTGCCCAGGACCCCGGCACGAGTGCCTCCCGCCGGAAAACCACACCTTCGCCTCCACGATCCTCCACAGTGTCCACCAACGTGTCCCAGCGCAGCGTTCAGCTGTCATTACAGCAGACGCTGGAGCGCAAGAGGAAATACAGTTCCACCCACCCACATGCCCAAGCCCTCAACGTCCACATCTCCAAATTGCTTAGCCTGGAGATGCTGCCCTATAGGCTGGTAGAGACCGAGGCCTTTCGAAATCTCATGGCGGTGGCTGTCCCTCGGTATTCGGTCCCCAGCCGCCACTATTTTTCCCGATGTGCCGTCCCAGCCCTACACCAGCACGTGTCACAGAACATCATCCGTGCCCTGACCAACGCTGTTTCTGAGAAGGTCCACCTAACCACGGACACGTGGAAAAGTGCTGCCGGGCAGGGACACTATATCTCACTGACGGCACATTGGGTTAACTTGGTGGAGGCTGGGACCGAGAATGACCCTGGGGCCGCTCATGTACTGCCCACACCGAGGATTGCGGGGCCTACCTCGGTCACAGTCTCTCAGACGTACTATGCCTCCTCCTCCTCCGACCCCTCCTCCTCCACCGAATTACCATCCGTGGGCACGGCGCCTTCAGTCGGTAGCTCTAGGCGCAGCAGTGCCGTGGGTAAGCGCCAGCAGGCGGTGCTCAAACTGCTGAGCTTAGGTGACAAAAGGCACACCGCCCAAGAGCTGTTAAAGGGCATCACGGCTCAGACCGATGTGTGGCTGGCACCGCTGAACCTCAAGCCAGGCATGGTTGTGTGTGACAATGGGCGTAACCTGGTGGCGGCTCTGCAACTCGGCAGACTGACACATGTGCCATGCCTGGCCCACGTGTTCAATCTCATAGTTCAGCAGCTCCTCAAGACATACCCCAATCTGTCTGATTTGCTCACCAAGGTGCGCCTCATCTGTACGCATTTCCGCACAGATGCTGCCACTCTCAGAGCAGCGCAGCGCCGCCTACAACTGCCCGCTCACCGACTGTTGTGCGACGTGCCCACGAGATGGAATTCCACATTAAATATGTTATCCAGAGTTTACCAGCAGCGCAGAGCGATTGTAGACTGCCAGATGTCAACTTCCACCAGAACTGGTAGTCAGGTCAGTCAGATTCCTCAAGTCTACAATGAGGAGTGGACGTGGATGTCTGATATCTGCCAGGTGTTGAGCAACTTTGAGGAGTCAACACAGATGGTCAGCGGCGATGCCGCCATTATCAGCCTCACCATCCCGCTGCTTTGCCTGTTGAAAAACTCACTGCTCAGCATCAAGTCGGATGCTTTGCGCTTGTCACAAGAGACGGTGGAGGAAGATACGTCGCTTGATAGCCAGAGCACCTCCGGTCTGTTTCTTCAGCGCGTATCGGAGGAGGGGGAGGGGGTGAGGATGAGGAGGAAGAGGAGGAGAATGTCGGCGAGACAGTAGAGGGTACCAGTGCTCAGTCCTTAACTCTTGAGCGTGTATGGGCTTGAAGAGGAGGACTTGGAGGAGGAGGAGGAAATGGAGAGTCAGGCCAGTGAGGAGAGGGAATTCTTGCGTGTTGGGACTCTGGCGCACATGGCAGACTTCATGTTAGGCTGCCTATCCCGTGACCCTCGCGTTAGAAGAATTTTTCAAACACCGATTACTGGGTGTTCACTCTCCTGGACCCACGGTACAAGCAGAACCTTTCCACTCTCATCCCTGCAGAGGAAAGGAGTATGAGAGTGAATAGATATCAACAGGCCCTGGTGCACAAGCTGAAACAATTCTTCCCATCTGATGCCGCTAGCGGCAGAGGGCATGGTTCTGTGGGCCAAGTAGCGGGGGAGAGGAGGCGAGCAGGCAGCTTGTCCAGCACTGGCAGGGGAACGCTCTCCAAGGCCTTTGCCAGTTTTATGCCACCCCAGCAAGACACTGTCACCTGTCCCCAGTTTAGGCAGAGTAGAGGGGAGCTGTACAGAAAGATGGTGAGGGAGCTGACCATACCAACACCTAGCTGACCATACCAACGTCCGTAGCGATCACTCTGCTGGGTTTCAAAGCTGGACACGTGGCCTGAACTGGCGCTGTACGCCTTGGAGGTGCTGGCC
>ONZH01005286.1:0-16195 GCA_900303285.1 Rhinella marina
GCGACAGCCACATCTCCGTCTGCTGCAATATGGGCGCTCCCTCACCTCTGGGGCGCTGTGCTTCCTGTCGCCCAAGCTGATGAGCTTTAGCACCGCCTGCTGACGTCTCCCCCGCGCCAGTGCTGCAACGCTTCCAGCTAGCGGCTGAGGGAGATGTTAAGGCACAGGAGGAGGAGGAGGAGGAGGAGGAGGAGGGGGGTTTATCAGAACCCATGCTGGCAATCTTGGGCGGGGGTGGTAGGTAGGCCGTCTCTGTTTGCGACCCCGTCCCCGCTTCCACTACATTCACCCAGTGTGCCGTCAAAGAGATGTAGCGTCCCTGGCCGCAAGCGCTTGTCCACGAGTCGGTGGTCAAGTGGACCTTTGCGCTGACTGCGTACCTCAGGGCCCGCCTGATGTTACGCGACACGTGCTGGTGCAGGGCGGGGACGGCACTCCGGGAAAAGTAGTGGCGGCTAGGGACGGAATAGCGAGGTGCGGCAGCCGCCATCAGGTCGCGGAAGGCCTGCGTCTCCACAAGCCTAAACGGCAACATCTCCAGGGCCAGCAGTTTGGAGATGTGGCAGTTTAAGGCTTGGGCTTGGGGGTGACTCGAGGCGTACTTCCGCCTGCGGTCGAACGCCTGCGAGATGGACAGTTGTTGGGACGAGGAGTGTGAAGGTGCAGGCGAAGAGGCGGGGGAAGGGGAGGCTGAAGGAGAAGGCCCCAAAGTAGCCGAGGCAGAGGCAGATGTGGAGGTGTCCTGGCTGGAGGTCTGGACCGCAGTGGCAGCACACAACAAAGGGGAAGAGGCAGTGGCAGCAGGACCGGGCGCAGGTTGTATTGCGTTTGCTCTCTCCCACTCAGCCCAGTGCTTGACTTCCAAGTGACGCCGCATGCCTGAGGTGGTCAGATTGCTCTTCTCAGAGCCCCTACTCAGTTTTGAGTGGCAGAGTGTGCAAACCGCGCTCAGTTTGTCATCCGCACAAACATTAAAAAATCTCCACACCACAGAAGTACGAGGCCTCGATGGGGGAGCTTCACGCGACTGCCCGCTGCCGGGAACAGCTTCGGCCGTGCTGGCTGTGGCCTCACTACTCTGTCTGGACTGTCCTCTGCCTCTGGACATCCCTCTGCCTGTGGACATCCCTCTGCCTGTGGACATCCCTCTGCCTCTGGACATCCCTCTGCCTCTGGACATCCCTCTGCCTGTGGACATCCCTCTGCCTCTTGCTGCCTTTTTCGGTGCTGCGCAGACCACCACCTCTCCACTGCTTTCCCCGCTGGACATCACCCCTGGCCAAGTGGGGTCGGTCATTTCGTCATCCACCACCTCCTCTTCCTCACTCTGCTCCTCCTCCTGCCCACTGGACATTCCAACAGCCTCCCTTGATGGCAACTGCGTCTCATCATCATCATCGCTCATGATAACAGATGCTGGTTCAGGGTCCACATCAGCAGGAGATGGCGAAAACTCAAGTGTTTGGGCATCACTACAAACAAATTCCTCTGCTAGCTCCTGGGATTCTTCCGGCACATCTGAAAAAGGACCCGAAAAGAGCTCCTGGGAGGGGTCAAGGGTGGGATGACTCTGTTGGCCAGGTGTGGAGGAAGGAGGGTCAGAGTGAGACTGTGTGGATGACTGGCTGGTGGACAACTGTGTGGAAGCGCTATCGGCTATCCATTGCACCACCTGTTCAACCTGCTCAGGCCTCAACAGCGGTGTAACTCGCCCCCTGCTTAACTGTCCCATAAAGGCAGGGATTCTGGATGAGTGTGATCCTGGCTGACCCTCACCAGCACGCATTGTATCCCCACTGGCTTCAACAAGGCCACCAACAGCATTTCCGCGCCCCCGTCCTCGTCCACGTCCGATTCCGCTAGCCCCCCTCCGCATTTTATTTTTTTTTTGTTGCAAATACAATATTTGGGTATATAATTAGGTATGTGAAATAATTTAGCAAGAGAACGCACAGTACAGTGGCCTATTAAAAGGCCTAGATATTGTATATTTCAAGGTACACAGCCGTGTAGTAACAGAACAGACGGAGGGTATTTACACCAGGTATGTGAGATAATTTAGCAAGAGAACGCACAGTACAGTGGCCTATTAAAATGCCTAGATATTGTATATTTCAAAGTACACAGCCGTGTAGTAACTGAACAGACGGTGGGTATTTACACCAGGTATGTGAGATAATTTAGCAAGAGAACGCACAGTACAGTGGCCTATTAAAATGCCTAGATATTGTATATTTCAAAGTACACAGCCGTGTAGTAACTGAACAGACGGTGGGTATTTACACCAGGTATGTGAGATAATTTAGCAAGAGAACGCACAGTACAGTGGCCTATTAAATGCCTATATATTGTATATTTCAAAGTACACAGCCGTGTAGTAACTGAACAGACGGTGGGTATTTACACCAGGTATGTGAGATAATTTAGCAAGAGAACGCACAGTACAGTGGCCTATTAAAATGCCTAGATATTGTATATTTCAAAGTACACAGCCGTGTAGTAACTGAACAGACGGTGGGTATTTACACCAGGTATTTGAGATAATTTAGCAAGAGAACGCACAGTACAGTGGCCTATTAAAATGCCTAGATATTGTATATTTCAAAGTACACAGCCGTGTAGTAACTGAACAGACGGTGGGTATTTACACCAGGTATGTGAAATAATTTAACAAGAGAACGCACAGTACAGTGGCCTATTAAAATGCCTAGATATTGTATATTTCAAAGTACACAGCTGTGTAGTAACAGAACAGACGGTGGGTATTTACACCAGGTATGTGAGATAATTTAGCAAGAGAACGCACAGTACAGTGGCCTATTAAAATGCCTAGATATTGTATATTTCAAAGTACACAGCCGTGTAGTAACAGAACAGACGGTGGGTATTTACACCAGGTATGTGAGATAATTTAGCAAGAGAACGCACAGTACAGTGGCCTATTAAAATGCCTAGATATTGTATATTTCAAAGTACACAGCCGTGTAGTAACTGAACAGACGGTGGGTATTTACACCAGGTATGTGAGATAATTTAGCAAGAGAACGCACAGTACAGTGGCCTATTAAAATGCCTAGATATTGTATATTTCAAAGTACACAGCCGTGTAGTAACTGAACAGACGGTGGGTATTTACACCAGGTATTTGAGATAATTTAGCAAGAGAACGCACAGTACAGTGGCCTATTAAAATGCCTAGATATTGTATATTCAAAGTACACAGCCGTGTAGTAACTGAACAGACGGTGGGTATTTACACCAGGTATGTGAAATAATTTAACAAGAGAACGCACAGTACAGTGGCCTATTAAAATGCCTAGATATTGTATATTTCAAAGTACACAGCCGTGTAGTAACAGAACAGACGGTGGGTATTTACACCAGGTATGTGAGATAATTTAGCAAGAGAACGCACAGTACAGTGGCCTATTAAAATGCCTAGATATTGTATATTTCAAAGTACACAGCCGTGTAGTAACTGAACAGACGGTGGGTATTTACACCAGGTATGTGAGATAATTTAGCAAGAGAACGCACAGTACAGTGGGCCTATTAAAATGCCTAGATATTGTATATTTCAAAGTACACAGCCGTGTAGTAACTGAACAGACGGTGGGTATTTACACCAGGTATGTGAGATAATTTAGCAAGAGAACGCACAGTACAGTGGCCTATTAAAATGCCTAGATATTGTATATTTCAAAGTACACAGCCGTGTAGTAACTGAACAGACGGTGGGTATTTACACCAGGTATTTGAGATAATTTAGCAAGAGAACGCACAGTACAGTGGCCTATTAAAATGCCTAGATATTGTATATTTCAAAGTACACAGCCGTGTAGTAACTGAACAGACGGTGGGTATTTACACCAGGTATTTGAGATAATTTAGCAAGAGAACGCACAGTACAGTGGCCTATTAAAATGCCTAGATATTGTATATTTCAAAGTACACAGCCGTGTAGTAACTGAACAGACGGTGGGTATTTACACCAGGTATGTGAAATAATTTAACAAGAGAACGCACAGTACAGTGGCCTATTAAAATGCCTAGATATTGTATATTTCAAAGTACACAGCCGTGTAGTAACAGAACAGACGGTGGGTATTTACACCAGGTATGTGAGATAATTTAGCAAGAGAACGCACAGTACAGTGGCCTATTAAAATGCCTAGATATTGTATATTTCAAAGTACACAGCCGTGTAGTAACAGAACAGACGGTGGGTATTTACACCAGGTATGTGAGATAATTTAGCAAGAGAACACACAGTACAGTGGCCTATTAAAATGCCTAGATATTGTATATTTCAAAGTACACAGCCGTGTAGTAACAGAACAGACGGTGGGTATTTACACCAGGTATGTGAAATAATTTAACAAGAGAACGCACAGTACAGTGGCCTATTAAAATGCCTAGATATTGTATATTTCAAAGTACACAGCCGTGTAGTAACAGAACAGACGGTGGGTATTTACACCAGGTATGTGAGATAATTTAGCAAGAGAACGCACAGTACAGTGGCCTATTAAAATGCCTAGATATTGTATATTTCAAAGTACACAGCCGTGTAGTAACAGAACAGACGGTGGGTATTTACACCAGGTATGTGAGATAATTTAGCAAGAGAACGCACAGTACAGTGGCCTATTAAAATGCCTAGATATTGTATATTTCAAAGTACACAGCCGTGTAGTAACAGAACAGACGGTGGGTATTTACACCAGGTATGTGAGATAATTTAGCAAGAGAACGCACAGTACAGTGGCCTATTAAAATGCCTAGATATTGTATATTTCAAAGTACACAGCCGTGTAGTAACAGAACAGACGGTGGGTATTTACACCAGGTATGTGAGATAATTTAGCAAGAGAACGCACAGTACAGTGGCCTATTAAAATGCCTAGATATTGTATATTTCAAAGTACACAGCCGTGTAGTAACAGAACAGACGGTGGGTATTTACACCAGGTATGTGAGATAATTTAGCAAGAGAACGCACAGTACAGTGGCCTATTAAAATGCCTAGATATTGTATATTTCAAAGTACACAGCCGTGTAGTAACAGAACAGACGGTGGGTATTTACACCAGGTATGTGAGATAATTTAGCAAGAGAACGCACAGTACAGTGGCCTATTAAATGGCCTAGATATTGTATATTTCAAGGTACACAGCCGTGTACTAACTGAACAGACGGTGGGTATTTACACCTGGTATACAAAAAGGGTATTGCAGGCACACAGAACCCAGAACACTAGAGCCAAATAAACTGTATTTAAAAAAATAAAATAAAATTCACAGCCGTATACTGCCAGATCAGATGATGCATATACACACTAGTTATATAACAGGGTTTTTCAGCCAAAAAGAACGCTGAACAGTAGTGCCAAATATAGTTTGGTATGTAGCAGAGCACCTAATACACCACTAATGGCTCTCTCTGTCCCTACTCCAGCAGCTATCCCTGAATACGGCAGCCGTTCTCTGTAAAGTGTATCTTGTAGTAAAGCTATCACTGTAGTGCACTATAGTAGCCCTGATAAGGGCTTTTAATCACGCTCCTGCCTGTCCAACTGCTAAAACCTGTCTGTCCCTTCTCCAGCCTCTGTCCCTGACTAAGTTCACGCAGCATATGCGTACGAGCAGGAAGAGCTGAGTTTTTAATATTCGAGGTCACATGGTTTTTCCAGCCAATCCATGTAGACGCTGTTTTCGCGCTGCCAGCGTGCTCAGCGTGCCTGTCATACCCCCCCTGCATGTTGATTGGTGGAAAAAGAGCGCCAGGGAAGTTGGGAGGGGAAACGAATTCTAAGTGCGCCATCGCCGTTATACTCGATTGAAATCGAGTATGCCGAATAGCGTAGTATTCGATCGAATACCGGCTCGATCGAACACTACTCGCTCATCTCTAGCAATAACTAAAGACAATTACCTTTCCCAACTGGTTCAGGATCTGAGTAGAGGGACAGCTATACTGGACTTAGTATTAACCAATAGACTAACAAATAGACTTGACAGAGCAATAGACGTGCAGATGTGTTAAACAGTGGCCATAATATAATAAACCTCCAATTGACATTCAAAAGGGTGTTTTTTCAGGGAAGAAAACTTTGATCAGCTTAGACAGGCCATTAGCCTCACTAATTGGGACAATGTCCTCTAAAATAAAAAATACAGCCTCAAAATGGGATAGTTTTATCTATCATATATATCAGAAGTACATTCCTTATGGGAATAAAAGAGTAAGGAACAGGAAAAAAAAACTAACAAGAAGTAAGTATCTACCATAACTTAACTAAATTAAGAATGTAGCGAAGAAGTGCTAAAAATAATCCAATGCAAAAGACAGATAAATGCTGCCAGGCTGGCTACAGGGTGGCTCATTGCCAAAGAGAGTAAAACTAACTTAAAAAGTTATCAAAGTATATAAATGGTAACAAGCTTAAACCTGAAAGTGTTGGCCCTTTAAAGAGTGATGAGGGAGGAGTTGTAGAGGACAAGGAGAAAATGAATTTATTTATTTTTTCTTCACTGTATTTACTGCGGAAAATGAAATGTCAGATGAAATGCAGAATGTAAAACTGAACTCCCTATTAAATTTGTCCTCTCTGACCTAGGAAGTAGTAACAATGTTTTAAAAAGATTAAAAGAGACAAATCACCTGATCTAGACAACATACAACCAAATAGATAATTAGGTAGAAATGTAATCGACAGACCCTTATTTCTGATATTTAAGGACTCTATAATGACAGGGTCTGTTCCATAAGATTGGTGCTCCACAAATGTGGTGCCAATGTTCAAAAAGGGTCAAAAACAGAGCCAAAAAATTATAGGCCAGTAAGCTTAACATCAGTCGTGGCTAAACTGTTTGAAGGTTTTTCTAAGAGATGCTATCCTGGAGTATCTGAATGAAAATAAGTCTATAACATCGTATCAGCATGACTTCATGAGGGATTGGTCCTGTCAAACTAATCCAATGACTTTCTATAAGGAGGTAAGTTCTAGAATTGGGAAGATACTGTTTTTACCAAATCATATATTATAATGAAAGATATTATTACTATGGTTTAAAGCATCAATCGGCCATCAAAAGTTTTTTTGTAACTTGAGTTTTGCCACTGTTCTGCTTCTTCAGGGACCTGGCCTTTCATCAAAGGTCTATTGTATTTATTACTTTTACCAAATCCATGAAATTATATAAAACCCACCAAGTATATTCCCTCTTCCATCTGCCAGTCTTATTATTTTTAACTAATCATTCGATTAACAGTTTTTGTGGACATCTCATAATGCTTATAGATATACATACAGTGGAACACATTTGCATATACTTTGATTTTATGAATGAAGAAATTCTGAATTGTGATTGGCTGTAGTAGTTATAGTACTGATTTGATGAATGAGGCTTATCAAATCCTTTCATTGGATAATTTGGGTAGCCTGACCAGAAATAAGAACTGCAACGTGACAATGTATATTTTATATACAGTATTTTCATGTTCTGTTTATATGAAAATGGGCATAGGTTAGGTGGATTTTATTTATTTTTATTGATAAGGTGTTTGAAGTGGTAAAATTAATAACTGGAATCAGGGGCGTACATAGAAATCATGGGGCCCAAAGCAAAACTCAGAAATGGCCCCTCTCCCCTTCCTCCCCAATAAAAAGTAAATGCAGATGTTGTCCTTGACAGTATGGTTTTGTATGTTTTTACTTATTGATTGATCATGAATAGAGATGAGCGATCATACTCGTCCGAGCTTGGTGCTCGTTCGAGTATTACGGTACTCGTAAGTGCTCGCTGCTCGGACGAGTATCTCGCCCTGCTCGAGGAAATGGCAACTTCCGCATTGTGCATTTTTGCCGCCTATAAACTCAGCCAATCACAAGCCAGGAGACTCTGCGGTACACCCAGCATCACGTGGGGCCCTTACATGTCGATAGCAGGGGTTGGCTGGCCTGATCAGGTGACCCTGGAATATACTAATGACTGCCCGCGGTGCTCGGCTCAGATGCTGTCTGGATGTCGTTAGGGATAGAGCTGCTGCGTTTCAGTGAGAGTGTTAGGGCCTGCATTTAGTTCTTTGTTAGGTAGGAGTGATCTCACAAGAACCCAACAGCCCTTCTAAGGGCTACAAGAAATTTTTTTTTGTCTCCTGGCTTGGCTGGCTGGCTGGCTGGCACTAGTAGTGCAGCTATCGCCATATATAACCCTTTTTATTTTATTGTTCAATCTCAGTGATACAAATCCATTTCATACATCAGTGTGGAACCATTCTGTGTGTCACAGTTCAGCTGTCCACTCACTGCACGTCACGTTAAAAAAAAAAAATATATATATAAAAAAATATATATATAAAAAAAATAGTTTTTTTGTTGTTTTAGCTCAGTGATACAAATCCATTTCACACAGCTGCGTGGAACCATTCTGTGTGTCACAGTTCAGATGTCCACTCACTACAATCCGTATTTTCTGTCCAGTTGACACATTCTGTACGTCACTTAATTAAACCAGGTCTTTTGCTCTCACGTATACAGCTAGATCACAAAAATCTCTGTGCGACATTTGTCTGGGTTGCAGTCAAAACAGCCACCGTCAGCAGCGGCTGAGTTAGGTCTCTGATAGTTTCTGCACGTCACGTTAAAAAAAAAAAAAAAAAAAAACTAAAAAAAAAAATATAAAAAAAAATATATAAAAAAATAGTTTTTTTGTTGTTTTAGCTCAGTGATACAAATCCTTTTCACATAGCTGTGTGGAACCATTCTGTGTGTCACAGTTCAGCTGTCCACTCACTACAATCCGTATTTTCTGTCCAGGTGACACATTCTGTACGTCACTTAATTAAACCAGGTCTTTTGCTCTCACTCATACAGCTAGATCACAAAAATCTTTGTGCGACATTTGTCTGGGTTGCAACTAAGCAGACCAAGTCTGCCTAATCTAATAGTTTCAGTGTAATTGCTCCATACTGCACGGTATGTAATAACATACGTAATTTTGATCTAACTTATCCACCTATATATTCACTTGTTCAGACTGAACAAGTTTGTGGGTTTCAGTACAGCAGGCCCATTTATTTTATTTTTTTTATATAATACACTTATATACAGAAAATGTTGAACCCCAGGGCTAAGGGTCGAGGACGAGGGCGTGGGCGTGGGCATTCAATTACTGCAGGGTGCAGAGGCCTTGGATTGCGGACAATGCTTCAAGTAATTTGTCCACCAGTCAGTCTTCCACGCAGTCCACCCACGTTACCCAAGGGAGCACTCCTCTGGCTCCTCCACCTCAACCTCCTTCCCCCCAGTCTGCCCCCTCCCAGGAAAATTTGGAATGCGATCCGGCATACTCTCAGGAACTGTTTTCTGGACCCTTCCCAGAGTCACAAACCACTTCTCAGGTTGCTGCTGACCTCGTTCCCGATGCCCAAGTTTTCCAACTGTCGCAGTCTGTGGGTGATGATGATGATGATGACAATGTTGACTTAGTGGAAGAAGTTTGTAAAGAGGTGTCAGACGATGAGGAGACACGGTTGTCAGACAGTGGTGCAGGAAGTCCGAGGGGGGAGCAGACTGAGGAATCGGAGGATGAGGAGGTGACTGACCCAAGCTGGGTTGATATGCCGAGTGAAGACAGTGCTTCTGAGGCGGAGGCGAGTGCTGCACCAGAACAGGTTGGAAGAGGCAGTGGTGTGGCCAGTGGCAGAAGCAGGGCCAGAGTTGGTGCATCAGCAGCAACTGTTTCACGTAGTGGAGCTCCCGTGGCAAGGCCTAGATGTTCGCAAGTCTGAAGGTTCTTTAAAGAAAATGAGGATGACCGACGGACTGTGGTGTGCAACCTGTGCAACACCAGGATCAGCAGGGGTGCCACCACTACTAGCCTAACCACCACCAGCATGCGCAGGCATATGAGTGCTAAACACCCCACTCAATGGAACCAAGGCCGTTCACCACCTCCTGCGGGTCACACCACTGCTCCTTCCCCTGTGTCACTCGCTGCCTCTGTCAACCCCCTGCCCAGGACCCGGCACGAGCGCCTCCCGCCGGAAAACCATACCTTCGCCTCCACGATCCTCCACAGTGTCCACCAATGTGTCCCAGCGCAGCGTTCAGCTGTCTTTACAGCAGACGCTGGAGCGCAAGAGGAAATACAGTTCCACCCACATGCGCAAGCCCTCAACGTCCACATCTCCAAATTGCTGAGCCTGGAGATGCTGCCCTACAGGCTGGTAGAGACCGAGGCCTTTCGCAATCTCATGGCGGTGGCTGCCCCTCGGTATTCGGTCCCCAGCCGACACTATTTTTCCCGATGTGCAGTCCCAGCCCTACACCAGCAAGTGTCACAGAACATCATCCATGCCCTGACCAACGCTGTTTCTGAGAAGGTCCACCTAACCACGGACACGTGGACAAGTGCTGCTGGGCAGGGACACTATATCTCACTGACGGCACATTGGGTTAACTTGGTGACGTACTATGACGTACTATGCCTCCTCCTCTGACCCCTTCTCCTCCTCCTCCACCGAATTACCATCCGTGGGCACGGCGCCTTCAGTCGGTAACTCTAGGCGCAGCAGCAATGCCGTGGGTAAGCGCCAGCAGGCGGTGCTCAAACTGCTGAGCTTAGGTGACAAAAGGCACACCGCCCAAGAGCTGTTACAGGGCATCACGGCGCAGACCGATGTGTGGCTGGCACCGCTGAACCTCAAGCCAGGCATGGTTGTGTGTGACAACGGGCGTAACCTGGTGGCGGCTCTGAAACTCGGCAGACTGACACATGTGCCATGCCTGGCCCTTGTGTTCAATCTAATAGTTCAGCGGTTCCTCAAGACATACCCCAACCTGTCTGATTTGCTCACAAAGGTGCGCTGCATCTGTGCGCATTTCCGCAAGTCGACAACAGATGCTGCCCCTCTCAGGGCAGCGCAGCGCCGCCTACAACTGCCCGCTCACCGACTGTAGTGCGACGTGCCCACGAGATGGAATTCAACATTAAACATGTTATCCAGAGTTTACCAGCAGCACAGAGCGATTGTAGACTGCCAGATGTCAACTTCCACAAGAACTGGTAGTCAGGTCAGTCAGATTCCTCAAGTCTACAATGAGGAGTGGACGTGGATGTCTGATATCTGCCAGGTGTTGAGCAACTTTGAGGAGTCAACACAGATGGTCAGCGGCGATGCCGCCATTATCAGCCTCACCATCCCGCTGCTTTGCCTGTTGAAAAACTCACTGCTCAGCATCAAGTCGGATGCTTTGCGCTTGTCACAAGAGACGGTGGAGGAAGATACGTCGCTTGATAGCCAGAGCACCCTCCGGTCTGTTTCTCAACGCGTATCGGAGGAGGGGGATGAGGATGAGGAGGAAGAGGAGGAGAATGTCTGCGAGACAGAAGAGGGTACCAGTGCTCAGTCCTTCTTAACTCTTGAGCGTGTATGGGCTGAAGAGGAGGGGGAGGAGGAGGAGGAGGAGGAGGAGGAGGAAATGGAGATTCAGGCCAGTGAGGAGAGGGAATTCTTGCGTGTTGGGACTCTGGCGCACATGGCAGACTTCATGTTAGGCTGGCTATCCCGTGACCCTCGTGTTAGAAGCATTTTTTCAAACACCGATTACTGGGTGTTCACTCTCCTGGACCCATGGTACAAGCAGAACCATTCCACTCTCATCCCTGCAGAGGAAAGGAGTATGAGAGTGAATCAATATCAACAGGCCCTGGTGCACAAGCTTAAACAATCCTTCCCATCTGATGCCACTAGTGGCAGAGGGCATGGTTCTGTGGGCCAAGTAGCGGGGGAGAGGAGGCGAGCAGGCAGCTTGTCCAGCACTGGCAGGGGAACGCTCTCCAAGGCCTTTGCCAGTTTTATGTCACCCCAGCAAGACACTGTCACCTGTCCCCAGTCTAGGCAGAGTAGGGGGGAGCTGTACAGAAAGATGGTGAGGGAGTACCTAGCAGACCATACCAACGTCCGTAGCGATCACTCTGCTCCATACAACTACTGGGTTTCAAAGCTGGACACGTGGCCTGAACTGGCGCTGTACGCCTTGGAGGTGCTGGCCTGCCCTGCCACTAGCGTGCTGTCAGAGCAGGTATTCAGTGCAGCTGGTGGCGTCATCACTGATAAGCGTACACGCCTGTCAACTGACAGCGCTGACAGGCTGACGCTTATTAAAATGAACAAAGCCTGGATTTCACCGGAATTCAAATCTCCTCTGGGGGAAAGCAGCTAAAGATTTACATTACTTATGTATCCGATTCCTCTTCTCTACTCCTCCTCCTCCTCCATATCGTCTTTGCTTAACGCTGACAAAAAAAACGCCATTTTTTTAGAGGTCCAACTGGCATTCTTTTACCACAATTTTTCAGGAGGGCCCCCTACAGGCCCTCTCTTCAAACAATTTTTCCAGAGGTCCACCTACAGGCCCTCTCTCCAAACAATTATTCCGGAGTCCACCTACAGCCCCTCTTCCAACAATTTTCCAGAGGTCCACCTACAGGCCCTCTCTCCAAACAATTTTCCAGAGGTCCACCTACAGGCCCTCTCTCCAAACAATTTTTCCAGAGGTCCACCTACAGGCCCTCTCTCCAAACAATTTTTCCAGAGGTCCACCTACAGGCCCTCTCTCCAAACAATTTTTCCAGAGGTCCACCTACAGGCCCTCTCTCCAAACAATTTACGTCTTTTTCTTCTCTTTCTCTCTCTCCAAACTATTTTTCCGGATAGCTGCCATATACAGTATTAAACTGAGTAGTATACATAGAACACATGCCACACTTGATCGAGCTCATAATTTACAACTGTACCGGTTGATGCTAAATTTTTAAGTTGGGGTCCTGCGTCGTCATTCTGACTATATCCGGCTGTTGTCACCACCACACACGCTAGCCCAGGGGGCACTCCTCTGGCTCTTCCAGCTCAACCTCCTTCCCCCCAGCCTGCCCCCCACCTACAGGCCCTCTCTCCAAACAATTTACGTCTTTTTCCTCTCTTTCTCTCTCTCCAGACTATTTTTCCAGATAGGTGCTATATACGGTATTAAACTGAGTAGTATACATAGAACACATGCCACACTTGATCGAGCTCATAATTTACAAATTTTTAAGTTGGGGTCCTGCATTGTTATTCGAACTCCATCCGGCCGTTGTCACCACCACACACGCTAGCCAAGGGGGCACTCCTCTGGCTCTTCCAGCTCAACCTCCTTCCCCCCAGCCTGCCCCCCACCTAGAGGCCCTCTCTCCAAACAATTTACCCGGATAGGGGACGTATTAGATAATATACTGATTTTTGTTTGTTCCTCTTTTAATTGGCTCCTGACCTGTGATAGGCAGAGCATGGACACGTCCCCTTAGCTGCAGTAGAATAGACACTCCCCTGGCCAGAGCAAGCTCTTTTTCCTTTTCCATGTTCGAAAAATCCATGAAATATATGGTCCCAAGATAGGGGACATATACGATTTTAAACTGCGAAGAATCGATACCACACATGCCCCACTAGGAGAATTTGGGGTAATGGTGGGATTAGGCAGCCTCAGAGGCATCCATGCATGCTGCCCCTGCTGTTTCCTGTCCATTTCCGTGGTGTTTCCACCATTTTCTGAGGTTTCCAGGTTTTCACCCAGCCTTCCTAGGCAGAGCCTTGGTCCCCTGCAAAAATGCTCGAGTCTCCCATTGACTTCAATGGGGTTCGTTATTCGAAACGAGCACCCAAGCATCGGGAAAAGTTCGAATAACGAGCACCCGAGCATTTTAGTGCTCGCTCATCTCTAATCATGAATTATTGATTACTTGTAATTATGCAATTTGATTCACCTATCTATATATATATCTTATACTATTATCCTGTTCTTTACTTGAGAAAGGCTCTATTGTTGAGCTGAAACGACGCTGTTACCACACAGGTGAAAAGAGGACTTCATGTTTTCTTCTTAAGTGTGCTGCCTTTGTTTATGTAGTTATTTTTTATTTTGGGTAATAGCTTATTCCCCTTGGGTTAATACTCCTGGTTTAGCCCTTTTCAGGAGGTTGGGTGGGGTGTCTTGGAGGACAGTTCAGAGAGGAGGAAAGCTGTGTCTCATGCTCCCTCTTCTCAGGCCCAGAATGCATGAGACTAACAAAGCTCTACAAGATCTATAGAAAGATAAGGAAGAAAGACAAAAGAGAGAACAGGAGAACTTAGAATCTTCATGGTCAAGCTTAGGCATCAGCAAGGTAATCTGCAACTGCAGTCATTTAGACTGTGCTGCAGTGAGGAACACCATAGTCAGCCATAGATTTTACTTTAGCAATAATTCCCGTCTTTACCTAAACTAAATCCATGCATCACTATCTGGGAGAGAATTGCACTGTGTACAGTTGGAACTTGGATGGCTATGGTTGGATGTACTACAACTCCCATTTTGCACTACAGTAAAGAGAGACATTTATTCTTCTATCTCTGAACTGGTTTCTTGACCTAAACCATACATTGGCCATTGCACTCTACATGCCCTGCCTTGCACACATCCAAACACCTAACATTATGGGCACCACAACTACCATCAGGCAGGAGCCCCAGTGACAGGGTGTGTCCAGAGGGAAGAAATAGTGTTCCATCCTTTCACTGCATAACCCTAGGGAGCAATGTTGTGAGGAAAGCTACTATCATTGAATGCGACTGCCACAGTCAGTATCACTCCAGTCCTCGGCTCAGGCACCTTCCAGGCCGCTGCACCTTTTCATCTTGTGCGCAAAATAAACCAGGGGGTCCAAAGTGTGTCATTAATAGAAAATTTCCTCCCAGTTACTTCCTTATATGAGATTTCAGAGAGAGAAGTCTCAAGTATTGTGGTGTCTCCCACAGCAAGTAGCAGATTACTGAGGCAACGCAAGATGAGTTGATGACTATACAATACATTTGTTGTATAATGCCCATGTTTACAGCTCTCTCTTTGGTGTACAATTTGCAAGACGTTTGACCAACTTTACAGGTGGAACAGCACCAGGGTGAACATGGTGATCAGCTCCACAGGTGTTCTAGTTGTGATTTGTAATGGGGATCCATAACTGATCACTTCTAGAAGATCTAGAAGATTTGCTATTTACCTGTTTTGGTATACATTGGGATGTAGAGTCATCTACCATGCAATAACACATTTTGATGTTGTGGTTAATTGTTAAACCTTTACCTGATCACACACATTAGATTATTGTTGTGGATTTTGTTGACACTGGATTACCATCTAATGTGTATAGGGGGCACCCATCTCCCCTGATAGCAGATTTCTATGGAGAGAAAGATCATACACTGGATTTCAACATGTTTGTTGCTTTTGTACTCAGGACAAAAAAGGGATCTGGCAGTGGCTTATTCTACCCATTAAGAACTCATGCACATTCAGCTCTGCTGCTATAGCAAGTCAGGAGAGATAGCTGTATCTTAAGTGTATAGCCAGGCTTACAATACATATGAGTTCAAGTAAATTATATATAATTAGACATTGATAAAAAGATGTTGTCTTCTCTGGACATATAAATATTGATATCTCAAACCCAATGTGTTCTTTCGTTCTTGCTCCTAGAACTTTGGTCAATCAAAATGTGCAAAAATAGTCTATAATAAAGACTAGATCCAGCATCTTGAATTATGTGGTACAGCATGTAATTGGTCCCCAAGGAATGAGCAAACACAGCTGTTCTCCAAGCTTCTCCAGAGGGTATCTCAGTCACCATATATAGTTCTACATGTAGATAGCTTCTCTAAGGATTGCTAGTATTCAGTATAAAAATAGAAGAATTATTCTGTGAAAATTATTACTAAGATAGCAACTAACCAGGAGAAAATGAATACTGTTTCAAATTGATATGATCACTAGAAGGAGAATTAGCAGATATCCTGTAAGAGCCCAAGCCCCAATGCATATATGCCAAATTCTCAAAATCAACCCTCCCAACACACACACATGCCATAGCATGCCTAGTACATCCAGTGCCTCCCGGATGATGTCTCTTCTAATGTAGATATTCTATTTCATCATCTTCTCCATTCAGCCCATGAAAACTTCCAGCCATGCCTTGTCTCTGCAGTTTGTCATACAGACATCTTAGATCCCTCACTTTTCAATCACCCCCCCCTCTCCTGGTGCCCCAACAGTGTTATCCTGTTGCTTCCCCAAATACTGCTCTGCTTCCCAATGCCTACACATACTAAACTT
>ONZH01005287.1:0-59550 GCA_900303285.1 Rhinella marina
CTGTACAGGGTGGAATCCTGGTGGCCATTTAGATGTCTCAGGAGTAGCTCCAAGTCAGATCAAGTGACACAGCAAATCTACATCCGCTTCATTATAGTTGTGTTCATCTCATATAACATACAGTATAATGTACAGAAAGAAGGTGATGGGCCCAAATAGATACATCACAGAATAGTTGCAGAAGTAATGGTGCTCTTGGGCCATAAGGTGGATGTTGTTGGAGAAAAGAGGATGGGAAGAGCCAGAGTGATGGGTGTGAATGTATAAAAATGGTGAAGGTATTTGGAGAGGGGGCATGAGCTGACCATGCACCCATATTTTTTTGATACTTCTGTAATGTTTACCACTGCAGATCAGTACATTTCTCATTTATTATGCTGCAGCTGACCTCCACGAAGTGAACTGTCTGCAATTTCCAAGCATATGCTATAATTTAAAAAGCAGCCCAGACTGCAGAGGGAAGCATGGTGGAAAGGATAGCGGTGGTGGCAGCAATGGGGGTGGTCATGGTTACTCATGGTGGTTTGTCCTTCTCCAGCTCTCCCTGGGCTGAGCATGTGGTGAATGGAGGATGCAGCCTTTCTTCCCTATGATTCCCTTTGGGACTCCTGTCTGGTGTTAGGTGGGGTGCCCTTGATGTTAGGTAGATGGGTGCAAGGCAGGACGGCATAATGATAGGTAAGGGCCAGCAGATGATGGTGGAATCAAAGACCAGGCTGTTTGGTTGCAATAAATAGAGTTTCTCTATACTGAGTAGATCATGGGAGTTGTAGTACATGTAGTGGCAATAGGCACTATTCCAAGGTATAGTAGGTTTTTCCCAATAGCTGTGTATAGGCAGCAGTAATGGTAGTAGTAGTATATAGTAGTAGTACTCCCTGTCTCTATCTGAATACACTTTGCAATCTTCCCAAATAACCACATGCATACCTGCGCCACCGCAGTAAAGTAGTATTACTATTATTTATTATTAAAGCGCCATTCATTTCATAGCGCTGTACATACTAAAAGCAGTATACATATAGACAATTGCACTTAGCATGAACAAGACGAGTTACAAACTGGTACAGAAGGAGAGAGGACCCTGCCCGCGAGGGCTTGCAATCTATATGGAATGGGAGAAGGACACAGTAGTAGAGGGTAAAGCTGGTCATTGCGTTGTAGAGGCAGTAGGGTCACTGGTTGTAGGCTTGTCTGAAGAGGTGGGTTTTCAGGTTTCTTTTGAAGGATTCCACTGTAGGTGAGAGTCTGATATGTTGGGGTAGAGAATTCCAGAGTATGGGGGATGCACGGGAGAAATCCTGGAGGCGATTGTGGGAAGAGGTGATAAGAGGGGAGGAGAGAAGGAGGTCTTGTGAGAATCGTAGATTACGTGTGGGGATGTAGGGAGGGGACAGGTTGTGGATGGCCTTGTATAAACATAGTAACATAGTAACATAGTTTATAAGGCCGAAAAAAAGACATCTGTCCATCCAGTTCGGCCTGTTTTCCTACAAGTTGATCCAGAGGAAGGCAAAAAAACCCTGTGAGGTAGAAGCCAGTTTTCCCCACTTTAGGGAAAAAAATTCCTTCCCGACTCCAATCAGGCAATCAGAATTACTCCCTGGATCAACAACCCCTCTCTAGTAACTATAACCTGTAATATTATTACCCTCCAAAAATACATCCAGGCCATTCTTGAACTCTTTTAGTGAACTTACCATCACCACCTCCTGAGGCAGAGAGTTCCATAGTCTCACTGCTCTTACCATAAAGAATCCTCTTCTATGTTTGTGTACAAACCTTCTTTCCTCCAGACGCAGAGGATGTCCCCTCGTCACAGTCACAGTCCTGGGGATAAATAGATCATGGCAGAGATCTCTGTACTGACCTCTGATATATTTATACATAGTTATTAGATCTCCCCTCAGTCGTCTTTTTTCTAAAGTGAATAAGCCTAATTTTGATAATCTTTCTGGGTACTGTAGTCCACCCATTCCAGTTATTACTTTAGTTGCCCTCTTCTGAACCCTCTCCAGCTCTGCTATGTCTGCCTTGTTCACAGGAGCCCAGAACTGTACACAGTACTCCATGTGTGGTCTGACTAGTGATTTGTAAAGTGGCAGGACTATGTTCTCATCACGGGCATCTATGCCTCTTTTGATGCAGCCCATTATCTTATTGGCCTTGGCAGCAGCTGTCTGACACTGGTTTCTGCAGCTTAGATTTCTGTTCACTAAAATTCCTAGGTCCTTTTCTATGTCAGAGTTACCCAATATTTTACCATTTAGTATGTACTGGTGACTTGTATTATTCCTTCCCATATGCATAACTTTACATTTGTCAGTGTTAAACCTCATCTGCCACTTCTCTGCCCAAGCCTCCAGTCTATCCAGATCCATCTGTAGCAGTGTACTGTCCTCTTCTGTGTTAATTACTTTACACAGTTTAGTGTCATCTGCAAAAATTGATATTTTACTGTGCAACCCTTCTACGAGATCATTAATAAATATATTGAAGAGAATAGGGCCCAATACTGACCCCTGTGGTACCCCACTAGTGACAGTGACCCAATCTGAGTATGTACCGTTAATAACCACCCTCTGTTTTCTATCACTGAGCCAGTTACTTACCCACATACAGACATTTTCTCCCAGGCCAAGCATTCTCATCTTATATACTAACCTTTTATGTGGTACAGTGTCAAATGCTTTGGAGAAGTCCAGATATACGACATCCATTGATTCGCTGCGGTCTAGTCTAGAACTTACCTCCTCATAGAAACTGATTAAATTGGTTTGACATGACCGATCCCTCATGAAGCCATGCTGATATGGAGTAATTTGCTTATTTTCATTGAGGTACTCCAAGATAGCATCTCTTAGAAAACCCTCAAACAGTTTACCCACGACAGATGTTAAACTTACCGGCCTATAGTTCCCGGGCTCTGTTTTTGGACCCTTTTTGAATATTGGAACCACATTTGCTATGCGCCAATCCTGTGGAACACTCCCTGTCAGTATAGAGTCCTTAAATATCAGAAATAAGGGTCTGGCGATGACATTACTTAATTCTCTTAGGATACGGGGTGTATGCCATCCGGTCCTGGCGATTTGTCTATTTTAATCTTTTTAAGACGCAGCTCTACTTCTTCCTGGGTCAGACAGGGCACTTTTAATGGGGAATTTACTTTTATATTCTGCATTTCATCTGACAGTTTATTTTCCTCAGTGAATACAGTGGAGAAAAAGATATTTAGTAGCTTTGCTTTCTCCTCATCGCTCTCTGCAACCCCCCCCCCCCCCTCATTACTCTGTAAGGGGCCGACACCTTCAGGTTTATACTTTTTACCATTTGTATAATTAGAGAACATTTTAGGGTTAGTTTTACTTTCTTTGGCGATTAATCTCTCGGTCTCTAGTTTGGCTGTTTTTATTTGTCTTTTACATATTCTATTTTTTTCCTTATAGTTTTTCAATGCTTTCTCGCTCCCCTCCTGTTTTAGTGATTTAAATGCTTTCTGTTTGTCATTTATTGCTTTCTTTACAGTTCTATTTATCCACATTGGTTTTTTCTTGTTTCTTATTATTTTATTCCTATATGGTATGTACCTCTCACAATTAGATATTAGGATGTTTTTAAAAATATCCCATTTTGTGGCTGTATTTTTATTTTTGAAGACTTTATCCCAGTTAGTTAGGCCTATGGCCTCTCTTAGTTGGCTAAATTTAGCTTTTTTGAAGTTAGGTATTTTTGTTCCTCCCTGAAGAAACGCTCTTTTGAATGACAATTGGAAGGTTATTATGTTATGGTCACTATTTCCCAGGAGTCCCCCGACCTGCACATCTGTCGTTCTGTCAGGTCTATTGGTTAATACTAAGTCCAGTATGGCCGTCCCTCTAGTCGGGTCCTGAACCAGTTGGGAAAGGTAATTGTCTTTGGTTATTTCCAAGAACCTGTTTCCTTTATGAGATGTACAGGTTTCAGTTTCCCAGTCTATATCTGGGTAGTTGAAATCCCCCATAATAACGACCTCATTATGATTTGCCACCTCGTCTATTTCGTTTAGAAGTAGATTTTCTATGGGCTCTGATATAGTAGGGGGTTTATAATAAACTCCTATTAGTATTTTATTATTGTTTTTGGCTCCATTTATTTCTACCCACAGTGACTCCACATCTTCATGTCCCTCACTTATATCTTCCCGCAGTGTGGGCTTTAGACAGGACTTTACATAAAGGCAGACCCCTCTGCCTCTATGTAAACCCCTCTGTATTTGTTAGTATTTTGAACTGAATTCGCTGGGCAATGTGGAGCCAGTGAAGGGATTGGCAGAGGGGAGAGGCAGAGGAGTAACAGGGTGAGAGGTGGATTAGTTGGGCAGCAGAGTTGAGGATAGATTGGAGGGGGCGAGAGTACTAGATGGAAGGCCACAGAGGAGGATGTTACAGTAGTCTAGGTGTGAGATGATGAGGGCATGCACTAGCATTTTCGCAGACTCATAGTTGAGAAATACGCAGATGCGGGAGATATTTTTGAGTTGAAGGCAGCAGGTAGTAGAAAGGGTTTGGATGTGTGGTCTGAACGAGAGGGCAGAATCCAAGGTCACTCCAAGGCAGCTGACTTGTTTGACTGGGGAGAGTCTGCAGCTGTTGATCGTGATAAATAGGTCTGGGGGAGGGGTTGTGCAAGATGGGGAAAAGATGATAAATTCTGTTTCATCCATGTTAAGGTTTAGAAAGCAAGAGGAGAAGAAAGAGGATATGGAAGATAGGCATTGTGGGATTCTGGATCATAAGGTGAAACAGAGAAGTAGATTTGTGTGTCATCAGCATAAAAGTGATATTAAAAGCCATGGGACTGTATGAGCTGTCCCAGGCCGATGGTTTAGATAGAGAAGAGCAGGTGTCCTAGGACAGAGCCTTGCCATAAACATGCAGTACCTTTGAAATGCGTAGGGACGCTTAATTTATGTATGCTGGGAACCTGACTACTATCTTTCTGACAACATGATTGGTACTACCTGGGTCAGGGTATAAATTAGGGCTCCCAGACTATGAGGAATTGTCCAGAGGGGTCGCCTTGTCGGGCGGTTGCTCCACTTGGCTGGACAAAATAGCTCAGACTAGGCCAGGTAGGGCAAGCGGAGGGACAGATAACTCGCCCTGCTGTCACCTTGGAAGGAGACCCGCACTGTGACACCTCCTCATCATATGGACTCCCTCACCACAGTGTGTTTCTACTAGAAGTGGTAAGACTGCTCCAGTTTCTACTATGAGTACTGCTCAGTTAAGCAATCACTAGTATTGGATGTATTTTTATGGAATAATGGACACATGTTACATATCTTTTTTAATTGGATACATTAAAAGCTAAGTTTTATTATAATCACCTGTGAGGGATTTGCAGACCTTCTGGATATACTTTAGCTATTTGTTGCCCACACATAACCATTTGGGACATACATACTGCACAGGGAAATAAGTACTTCAACAAATGAGTCACAACTTTCAACTCTGTAGCATAACGTTAACTCTTTAGAATTAAATTAACCATTTGCTGCCATCCTCTGGGTCACTGCATATAGTTGCATAGAGAATAAAGAAAACATTAAAGGGAGTCTTTCACCTGTTTGTCACCTATATAACTAAGAACAGTGCCCCATACAGGATTGCAGACACATCCCAGACATACCTATGTGCACTGTGTGTCTGTATTACATGTCCAGGAAAAGCACCTTTATTCTGCTGGAAAACAGCTCCCAAGTGCCCAGCTCTGCTGCTGCAGGTTCTCAAAGCAAACCAGACTGAAGAGGGGAGGGTTGCTTTAGTTGCTCATATATATTGGGATTGGTAGGAGGTAGAAAAATGGTTCTTACTTTCTTTGAAAACTGGCATCTGGAATACTGTGTTCAATTCTGGAGACCTCACCTGCAAAAGAATATTGATAAAATAGAACGGATCCACAGAAGAGCTACAAAAAATGGTGGAAGGTCTAAAGCATAGAACATATCAAGAAAGACTCTTAATATGTATAGTCTGGAGGGAAGAAGAGAAAGGGGGGACATGATTCAAACCTTTAAATATGTTAAAGGACTGAATAAAGTTCAGGAGGGAAGGGTTATTAATAAGAAACAGAACACAAGAACAAGGGGGCACAATCTGAGGTTAGTTGGGGGAAAAATCAAGAACAACATTAGAAAATATTACTTCACTGAAAGAGTAGTAGAGGCTTGGAACAAACTTCCAGCAGAGGTGGTTGATAAATCCACAGTAACTGAATTTAAACATGCCTGGGATAAACATGTATCTATCCTAAGATAAAAAAAAAGGATAATAAAAGGGCAGACTAGATGGACCAGGTGGTCTTTTTCTGCCGTCAATCTTCGATGTTTCTATGTTTCTATTCTCTTATCAGCAGAAATGGCTCAAATTGTTGCAGACAATTACGCCAGCTTATGTGGTGGTGTTTTGTGTAAAAAGTCTCACTTAAGGCATAAAGATGCAACTTTTGTCAAAAAGTCACATTTATGAAAAGAAAACCAACTCGTGGTGGGAACAAGTGATTGGTAAGTATTGAAACAGGATGTGTTTATTATCTAAAATAGATGAACTAAACAGCAGGTTTTTATCAGTAAATTGACCTCCAACAAAAACAAAACAATAACAAAAACGTCTCGAGTCTGAGACAAAAGAGTTAATTTACCAAAGTCGTTGAAATGGCATATTTCAGTTTTAAAAAAGTCGCATTTTAGGGCTATTGGTGTTAAAATGCCGCAAACCAAGAGAAATAGTCGGATAATCAAGTTTATATTTTAAAAAGTCACATTTTAAAACTGGTTTGCGCACTTTTGATATACGAGGTGAAACAAATCACCACTTTTGATTTGTAATGTTAGTATTTTTTTGCTGCAAATTGCGCCATTATTGAAAAATGTTCCCCAATGGCGTGGCGTGATCATACTGAAGTCCATCCACAGCAATTCACAGAGTCCTGCAGCTAGCATAAAAAGGTGCTGATCGAGAGCCACAATCCGCCATTTAGGGAGAGCCGCCGTGAACAAAGCAGGGCATACAAGTTGTCCAAAAGTGGCCTGCCTCTGGCATACCTGCCAACATGGCCTACCTAAGAGAATGATACTGACATAGAGAAATGTAGCAATACTACATTATCCTAATGCTACATGCACACGACACAAAATGCAAAAACTGAAAGTATGGACAGATATGACTTCTCCTATTTTTTGAATTCACTCCAGATCTTGGCTTCCAAAACTATATGAAACCTGACCGTGTGGCCCTACCCTTGTATATTTTTACGTAGTAGGGGGAGTAGTTCAGCCATATTGGTAGAAATGTGAAGGCAAGGAACCCCACTAGTGGAATTGGAATGCTAAGGTTTCAAAGTTATTTGTCATAAATTAAGAAAATATGTCAATATCAAGTAGACTTTAGGTTTTTTTAGCGTGCAGCATCCTGACATCCTGTATGAAAGTAAAGCATGTCTGTGAGCACGCCCACGCCTGGTGGTTATGAGAGCGCAGCCTACACATGTTCTCCTCTATGTTCTCAGTTTGTCAGACTACAATCCTATTTGTTTGTTCTCTGCCGAATGAAGAGACGCAAAACTTTAACTGGACTTTATCTATTTCACTGTAAAATTAGCTTAGAGCTCAGACTGTATATTTATATGCATGCTATCGTTTGCAGAAGTGCCACTTTCATAAGAGAAATTTGTTTTTTAGCTACATGACATTTACAAAAATACCACTGTTATCCATTTCTGCAAATAAGATGTGAAAGTTATATTTGTATTTAGTCCAGGTTACTGATGCCATATAGCTCATGTCAAAACATTGAAGCTGGACACTCTACACGCAGTATTTAGTACTGGCTAAAGTAGCCTTAACATGGTCCGGTAGAGCAGACGATTGTCTGCTCGTCAGTGAAGAAGACCATTACATTTACATCGTCTCTGCAGTATGGGAAGGAGTGATCGCTAATGCCATCACTCGTCCCCATACAAAATCATTGTTTGGCGGCAGCAGAGGTTTTTTTAGACGGCACGATCTGCTGCCAGCAAACAATGATATCGGTGACTGCACCAACAATGCTACTACCCGATGAATGAACGTCTCGTCTCGTTCATACAAACACTCCTTAGCGATAAGCTGCTCGAACATCGTGCAGTGTAAAGGTGCCTTTAGAATTGGAGCGGGGTGGTGTCACCTGAGCATAGCTACGAGAGCTGAAATGGGGAAAAAAAATAACGCGTTTCGAGAAGTATCGCCTCTCTTCCTCAGGGATACGTCTCGAAACGCGTTTGATATTTTCCCATTTCAGCTCTCATAGCCGTGCTCACATGACGTCACCCCGCTCCATACTGGAGCGTGAGCATCAAACAGGAGGCATGCTGCCGGCCGGGACACTCTTTCATCTGAACGAAACTGCCTCTAAAGGACTCCGGGATTGAGCCAAGCCATTGGAGCTTTTACCACAGCTGAACTATCGAAGGAACTGACCCTGGGACAAACAAAGGTAGGAGTGATTTATATCACGAACCAACTGCACTATTCGTATAGGGGAATATTGGATGTGGTGGAATTTAGAGGCGTCGCACTGTAATTACAACTGCTCTATCCAATGCAAATTAATAGGATGAGCAGTTGTAATTATACAGTGCTGCCACTAGAAAGGAGACGATGCACAGGTAATTTTGAAATGGAAGCAGCGTTCACACAAGCGCTGACTCCCACTGATCTAATGGTCCTAAGTATAAGTCATTAACATCATAGCACCGCACAACTCCTTTAAATGAGTTTTCCAGGGGTTTTACACTGATCCTCTGGATAGGTAATTAGTTTCTGATTGGTGGAGGTCCAACATCCAGGATACCCGCTAATCAGCTCTTTAAGAAGGTAGCGGCACTCACTATACAATAGACAGTGCTGTGCTGTGAGAAGAAGGATGTGGCGCTACTGTGAGCACTGATGCCTTCTCAAACAGCTGGTCACCACAGAGTTTTACTGTAAAACAATGTATACATTAACATATGTTTTTTTGGACTCTGCAAAATAGAAAAGCATGGTGTACTGCACTTATGTATCTTTTTTTCCCCAATGTATATGTTAAACATAGGGCAAAAACATGATGTGAGCCTAGCCTAACCTGTACACAAAGGAGCATTTTTTTTACCGATGATCACTTGTCCTATACACCATAACAGAGAACTATTATGGTGAATGGGATTCTGCCGCTCTGCCTGCTGAGCTGTGCCTCGTGCACAGCTTTGCAGGCAGATTACCATGACAGGCCTGGGAACCATCAGCAGACCCAGGATGTCATGGTCACCGATCAGATCCCCACAATTTCACTGCAGGGGCTCCGATCAGAAGGCAGAGGGAGCTGCATCTCTCTGCCTAACCTCACAGATGCCTCAATCAACTGGTTCTGGTGTCAACACTGATTCTGGTCATTGCAGCCGGGTGCCTTCTGTATTATATAGCCAGCACCTGCTGTTTATGGAGCAGGCTCAGTGTGCAGACCGCTACCTACAAGCCCTTGCACATAATGCCGTATGTGTATGACATTATGCATTAAGGGGTTAAGGTGGTGAGATTGCAGCTAGAAAGCTTTTTATGCGTGTTGAAATTTGCACGATCAGGCTCTGTTGTGACAGTATAGTGACATTTTCAGAATGCATTTGGTAAACTTGCTCCAAATAGAGACTGCATTTCATTTTGGGTGAAGAAGTTTGAAACCACTGGCTGTTTTCTGTATGCCATGGGAAAAGTCAGGGCCGCCCAAAAACTTCAGAAGACAGTGGACAGGATTCAAGCTGTGTACGAGCATAGTCTTAGACTAGGTCCTAAATCGAGCATAGTCCTAAGTCAACCAGGCTGACTGGTACAGAACTACAAGTGCCACAAACCACAGTAGGGCGTATCTTATCAAAACGTCTTTGTTTTAAACCATATATATTACATCTTCTTCAGGAGATTAAACCAGACAACTAACCAAAACGTTGTAACTTTTGCATTGACTTACAGGGCTGATTGTAAGAAGACAAATTGGCTGACAGGCTGGAGTTTAGCTATGAGCACATGAGGGATTCACCCAAAGTAAAGTTATTCTGTGCAATGAGCAGGTGCAAAGTCTATGGTTCCTTCTTTGTTGCCGAGGAAACTGTCACTGGCCACACTACCTGGAAATGTTAAGGCAATGGTTTATGCTACAGACAGAGGAAGATCTGCCACCAGTAGTCTATCAGCAGGTGGTGCTCCTCCTCATTTCCAGTTGGGTGTTCCCCGATACTTGGCTGAAACTCTACTGGAACATTGGATTGGCTGTATCAGAATAAATGATTCACCAATGTTGTGCTGGCCTCCATGATCACCAGATCTAACACTCTACAATTCTTCCTATGGAGCTTGGAGCTACATCAAGAACTCAGTGTATCTGCCCCTTACCACCCCTCCCTCCCCTTCCTCATACCCAGCCCTAGTTTAAAGTTAGACTATTTAATGCCATTTTTAAGGTGCAAGGGAGATGATAAAACTGTGTCTTTTCATGTTAATAAATTTGCATTATGTTCACTCATTTATGAATACCAAGGCTATAACTATGTATCATTCTTTTAAATCTATATTTATATATACACTGTGGTAATGTGTATGGGAAAGTAGTGGAGGGAGTATATATCTCACCCAGGTTCCTCAGCGGAAATCCAGAAAGATGCACTTCCTTCAGCAGAGCATAGTCTGCTGGAGCTATTTTTTAAGTTTAGATGGGCTGGATTTCTTTGGACTGGAAGATAGGTTTGGTAGTGGGATTTCCCAGTCCACATTCCTTCATTACAGGTTTTTCCCCTAGCCCGAGGTGATCCCAGGTGAGGCCTGTAGGGATCATCACTGGGGGAATAAAGAAGACTTCAGAATGCCAGTCTGGGGGAATGGCAGGCAGGTATTTATTTTGTTTGATGTTACTTTATGCTAGTGCTATAACTTCACCGCTCCAAGTGACCCTATACCTTGGAAGCTACTCTGTTATGCTGAAGTGACCAAGTAAAGCACAGTTTGGACTTTGAAACCGATATCTTTGTGAAAATCTGTCATTGCCAACCCTACTGTGAGTACAGATCCCTACAATACATACACACATCTCTCTCTCTCTCTTTTTCTCTCTCTCTCTCGATATATATATATATATATATATATATACAGTGCCTTGCGAAAGTATTCGGCCCCCTGAAACTTTTCAACCTGTTGCCACATTTCAGGCTTCAAACAAAAAGATATAACATTTTACATTTTTGGTGAAGAATCAACAACAAGTGGGTAACAATTGTGAAGTGGAACGAAATTTATTGGATCATTTAAACTTTTTTTGTAATAATAAAACTGAAAAGTGGGGCGTGCAAAATTAATGCCCCCTTGCATTAATACTTTGTTGCACCACCTTTTGCTGCGATTACAGCTGCAAGTCGCTTGGGGTATGTCTCTATCAGTTTTGCACATCTAGAGACTGAAATTCTTGCCCATTCTTCCTTGTAAAACAGCTCAAGCTCTTTGAGGTTGGATGGAGAGCGTTTGTGAACAGCAGTTTTCAGCTCTTTCCACATATTCTCAATTGGATTCAGGTCTGGACTTTGACATGGCCATTCCAAGACCTGGATACGTTTATTTTTGAACCATTCCTTTGTAGATTTTGCTTTATGTTTGGGATCATTGTCTTGTTGGAAGATAAATCTCTGTCCTAGTCTCATGTCTTTTGCAGACTCCAACAGGTTTTCATCCAGAATGGTCCTGTATTTGGCTCCATCCATCTTCCCATCAATTTTAACCATCTTCCCTGTCCCTGCTGATGAAAAGCAGGCCCAAACCATGATGCTGACACCACCATGTTTGACAGTTGGGATGGTGTGTTCAGGGTGATGAGCTGTATTGCTTTTGCGCCAAACATATCGTTTTGCATTGTTTCCAAAAAGTTGGATTTTGGTTTCATCTGACCAGAGCACCTTCTTCCACATGTTTGGTGTGTCTCCCAGGTGGCTTGTGGCAAACTGTAAACAAGACTTTTTATGGATATCTTTGAGAAATGGCTTTCTTCTTGCCACTCTTCCATAAAGGCCAGATTTGTGAAGTGTTCGACGGATTGTTGTCCTATGGACAGACTCTCCCACCTCAGCTGCAGATCTCTGCAGTTCATCCAGAGTGATCATGGGCCTCTTGGCTGCATCTCTGATCAGTCTTCTCCTTGTTTGAGATGAAAGTTTAGAGGGACGGCCGGGTCTTGGTAGATCATTTCAATATGATCGCTTGCACAGTGCTCCTTGGGATGTTTAAAGCTTGGGAAATCTTTTGGTATCCAAATCTGGCTTTAAACTTCTCCACAACAGTATCACGGACCTGCCTGCAGGGCCGTATTTAGGGTTCATGCTGCCCTAGGCACTCTCTGTGATGAAGCCCCCCCCAACGCGACCCATTCCCCCACGCCCCCAAATAGTAGCATAGTAGCCTCTCCTCAGTCCCCCACACCCCATAGTAGCCCCCTCACCCCACAGTAGCATAGTAGCCTCTCCTCAAAACCACCCACCCCATAGTAGCCTCGTTACCTCCACCACCCATAGTAGCCTCTTCTCACCCCCCACCTCATAGTAGCCTCTGCTCATTACCCCACCCCCCATAGTAGCCCCCTCACCCCCCATAGTAGCCTCCTCCCCCCACAGTAGCATAGTAGTCTCTCCTCAGTAGCCCCCCAACCCCATAGTAGCCTTGTTACCCCACCCCCCATAGTAGCCTCCTTCTGGACTTATTACAGTGACCTATCCAACCCCCCAACCCCCTGGATACTGAAAATGGTCCTCTGCCAAGCCAATCAACCCCCGCCCAACTACCTAACCATCCCCATACACCCAACTACCCTCAGTCTGTACCCCCCCACCCCCCATCCAACCTAATCCACCCCATCCAATCAACCCCCCTATCTAATTACTACTCTATCTAACCTTTCTACCTGACGTGACAGTGTGGCGCTCTGCTGTGTTCTCCAGTCCGGTCCTCTCTTCACTTCCTGGTGCGAGAACGGCGGCGGCGTGATGCTGGACGTCATTGGAGCAAACAACAGAAATATGTGAGCCTGCTCCAATGAAGAGGCAGCTACTGGAGAGGGAGGAGCGATCCAGTCCTCAGCGGGCGCCGGGCGGCAGACTTCAGCAGTAGAGGGAGCCGAGAGGGACAGCACGGAGCCGGTGACGTATGATTGTATGCAACTATCTGTGCACAGTACCTCCCACCCAGGGGCATAGCTAAAGGCTCATGGGCCCTGGTGCAACAGTTCAGCTTGGGCCCCCCCCACACCTGCCGCTGGTGCACCTAGCTTTTCTGATGCCCAAGGCAAATATTGAAACGCCCCCCCATGCCAAATTCTCAACCTAATCCCTTCCCTCCAGTCCTACTGTTAAAGGGATTGTCCTCTTTTTACTACTAATGACCTATCCTCATGATAGGTCATCAATATCAGATCGGCTGGGGTCCTCCGGCACCCTGACGATCAGCTGTTTGAAGAGAGAGCAGAGCTCATATAAGAGCTGCTTTCTCTGCTCTGTTCACCTGCTTGCCATAGAATTTGCAGTGAAGAGCAGTAAACAGAGCAGAGAAAGCAGCGCTCGTACAAAAAAAAAAAAAAAAAAAAAAGACAACCCCTTCAAAGACAGACTTGGAAAACATTTCATACAGCACTACAGAGCATACAGGGTCATACAGCGCAACATATGTACCTCTTACATCCAGTGACTTCTCTTCTCTGATGACATTTTCTTTCCTCTTCTTCTGTCAGACCAGACCTCCATGGTGACTTCTTTCAGCTGTGCTTTGTCTCTGAAGAGTTCAACAAACAGACATCTTACTTTCCTACTTTTCCATCATCCTCTCACCTTCTCCACATCTCACCCTGCCTGCCCCCCATACTATACTACAGAAACAGCCCCCCTGAAAATAATGGCACCACTCAGAAAAACAGTACCCCCTTACCTTTCAGATCAGATCCCCATTTCAAATCCCAGATGAGACCCCCCATCTCCAGACCCCCATTAGACCTCCAAAGCCCCTATCAGACCCTCATTAGACCCCCAGACCCCCTATCAGATCCTCATTAGACCTCCAGACACTCAATCAGACCCCTATTAGACCTCCAGACCCCCATTAGACCTCCAGACCCCCAATCAGACCTCCAGACCCTCAATCAGACCCCTCTAGACCCCCAGTCAGACCCTTCAGGCCCCTATCAGACCTCCTTCAGACCCCCTAATTAGATCCCCAATCATACCCCCCCTTCTGGCCCCATATCATACTCTTGTGGCCCCCATATAGAACTCTCCTTCTGGGGCCCATGTCAGACCCCCCCTTCTGGCCCCATGTCAGAACCCCTTTTCTGGCCCCCATTTTAGACCCCCCCTTTCTGGTCCCCATTTCTGTCCCACCATTTCAGATCCCCCCCCCCATTCTGTCTCACCATTTCAGATCCCCCCATTCTGTCCCACCATTTCAGACCCCCCATTCTGTCCCACCATTTCAGACCCCCCCCCATTCTGTCCCACCATTTCAGACCCCCCCATTCTGTCCCACCATTTCAGACCCCCCCATTCTGTCCCACCATTTCAGACCCCCCCCATTCTGTCCCACCATTTCAGATCCCTCCATTCTGTCCCACCATTTCAGATCCCCCCATTCTGTCCCACCATTTCAGATCCCCCCATTCTGTCCCACCATTTCAGATCCCCCCATTCTGTCCCACCATTTCAGATCCCCCCCATTCTGTCCCACCATTTCAGATCCCCCCCATTCTGTCCCACCATTTCAGACCCCCCCATTCTGTCCCACCATTTCAGATCCCCCCCATTCTGTCCCACCATTTCAGACCCCCCCATTCTGTCCCACCTTTTCAGATCCCCCATTCTGTCCCCACCTTTTCAGATCCCCCCCATTCTGTCCCCACCTTTTCAGATCCCCCACTCTGTCCCACCATTTCAGACCCCCCCATTCTGTCCCACCATTTCAGATCCCCCCCATTCTGTCCCACCATTTCAGACCCCCCCCATTCTGTCCCACCATTTCAGATCCCCCCATTCTGTCCCACCATTTCAGATCCCTCCATTCTGTCCCACCATTTCAGATCCCCCCCATTCTGTCCCACCATTTCAGACCCCCCCACTCTGTCCCACCATTTCAGACCCCCCCATTCTATCCCACCATTTCAGACCCCCCCATTCTATCCCACCATTTCAGATCCCCCCATTCTGTCCCACCATTTCAGACCCCCCCATTCTGTCCCACCATTTCAGATCCCCCCATTCTGTCCCACCATTTCAGATCCCCCCCATTCTGTCCACCATTTCAGATCCCACCCATTCTGTCCCACCATTTCAGATCCCCCCCATTCTATCCCACCATTTCAGATCCCCCCCATTCTGTCCCCACCTTTTCAGATCCCCCACTCTGTCCCCACCTTTTCAGATCCCTTTTTGGCCCCCACTTCAGACCTCAGATCAGACAATAGAAAAAAAAAAAAAACTTACCTCCGGTCCTGGCTGTGTCCCCGCTCTCTCGTCTTCCAGGGGCCCGCGCTGAAGTCACTTGACCTCCTGCAGCGTCAGGTCAGAGGGCGCTCTGTACGTCCTGACGCTGCAGGCAGTCAGGACACAGCAGCGCCGGCCTCAGGAAGAGCAAGCAGGAGGAGGGGTAAGTACTGTACAGCGCTACCAGCGCTTCACTCCCCCTCCTCCTGCAGGCTAGTGAGCGCTTCCATTAGCCTTATCCCCCCCCAGCGGAAATAAAAAAAAAATATTTTCAAGATTGTTGACAATCCTTAGATTCTCCCGGCGGGGTGCCGCCCCCCGCAACCCGCCGCCCTAGGCACCGTGCCCCCGATGCTTAGTTGCTAATATGGCCCTGCCTGCCTGGTCTGTTCCTTGGTCTTCATGATGCTCTCTGTGCATTAAACTGAACCCTCAGACTTTCACAGAGCAGGTGTATTTATACGGAGACTTGATTACACACAGGTGGATTCTGTTTATCTTCATCAGTCATTTAGGACAACATTGGATCATTCAGAGATCCTCCATGAACTTCTGGAGTGAGTTTTCTGAACTGAAAGTAAATGGGCCGAATAATTTTGCACGCCCAACTTTTCAGTTTTATTATTACAAAAAAAGTTTAAATGAACCAATAATTTTTGTTCCTCTTCACAATTGTGACCCACTTGTTGTTCATTCTTTACCAAAAATTTAAAATGTTATATCTTTTTGTTTGAATCCTGAAATGTGGCAAAAGGTTGAAAAGTTCCAGGGGGCCGAATACTTTCGTAAGGCACTGTATATATATATATATATATATATATATATATATATATATATATATACACATAATTATTCAAAGAAGGAACAGCACCTCCTATAGGTGAGAGTCAGGTGCAAGCTGCCATGGCTACTTAATACAATGCAAAAAATGTAGCAGCACTCTGTATGCACTAAGGGAGATATGGTGAATGTGTGAAAAGGTAAAAAGCATTACTGCTATACTTGCGAACCTAGCACTCCTGCTGACATGTTTGCAGCTTCTGATCAGGTAACTAGGTGGGTGCTCCTTTGATTCAGGCATGCAGGTTTTTGTAGGATGCATGTCTGTGTTAGAGTAGGACCCATCTGATTGGAAGCCACCTTGTCGGTCGGTAGATGGGCTCGACATAGGGGCGGATTGGCCTTAGACCTTACAGTGAAATTTCCCGGTGGGCCGCTCCCCAGGGGGCCACCTCGGCCTTCCTCACTGCTGGCCAGTGGAAGTTTTTGTGGGTGTATTTTGTGATGGACTGTGGTATTTGGCTCTTTTGGGTGGTATAATGTGCCACAATATGGTATTGCTGGGCTTGCCTTCCATCAATTTTGACCCAACTACAAAACGGGGCCACTTTTAGTATTTTTTTTCCAGGGCCACTTTAAGCTCCCAGTCCACCCCTGGCTCGACATATTCATGATCATTTATATGCACTAAGAGCTTCCACTTTATCTTTAGTAAGTATAGCAGTAATGCTTTTTACCTTTTCACTCATTCACCATATCTCCCTTAGTGCATACAGAGTGCTGCTACATTTTTTGCATTGTATATATATACAGGGGCGTAGCTATAGGGGGTGCAGAGGTAGCAGTCGCTACCGGGCCCAGGAGCCTGAGGGGGCCCAAAGACCCTTCTGCTGCATAAGAAGACACACAAAGCACTGAGGGAAGGGGGGCCCAAGCTGAACTCTTGCACCAGGGCCCATGAGCTGTTAGCTACGCCCCTGTATATATATATATATATATATATATATATATATATATATATATATACTTACTTACAGTATCTCCTCCATGGCTGCACTCAGATTGTCTCCTGCAGCAGATTTTTGTAAGCAGAATGAAAAAAGCCCCTGGTCTTGCACTGTACACAGGCAGAGATTGGCAGCACAGAAGACACAGGGCTTGTCTGGAAAGAAAATTGTAATGAAGACCCCCTTGAGACCATGAACCCCCTAGAGCTGCTGTTGTGGTAGTTACACCCAGGGAGAAGGAATGAGTTATTTTAACATTCCCAATCTTTTTGTCCTCAGGGAAGGTAAATCACTGCCAGAGTTCAGCCCTTTGACTAATTTGAACAAATGACAGTCTGAGGAAAATTAAGAACTACTTCGTGACACACACAAAAGACATGCAAATGCATATTTGTGGTTACATTATTATTACTATTATTATTATTATTTATTAAAGCGTCATTGATTCCATGGCATTGTACATATATAAAGGGACTGCATCAATGCGGCGTGGCATGGAGGCGATCAGCCTGTGGCACTGCAGAGGCGTTATGGAAGCCCAGGTTGCTTTGATAGCAGCCTTCAGCTCGTCTGCATTGTTGGGTCTGGTGTCTCTCATCTTCCTTTTTGACAACACCCCATAGATCCTCTATGGCAGGGGCCGGCAACCCCCAGCACGCATGCCAAAGATGGCACGCAGGCTGCTTTTTACTGGCACGCCACTGCATTTTGTGGTGGCTGCAACTTTAATAAACAAATTAATGCCAGATGCGCCAGACCCGCTGCCCCTAATGTTTCCTGCCATGCCAGCCAGCAGAGTAGACTCTGCTACTGAACGGGCTGGCTGTGTAGTGCAGCGATACACAGCGCTGTGCCTTTAATAAATGAAGACATGTGAGAAGCGCCATGCAGGGCACATCTCCTAGGCCTGCCCCTCACACTTTCGTCCACGCCAGCCACCCAAATGCATTCTGCTGCTACCTCATGGCTGGCTGAGCAGCACTGCTGCTGTTATCTGTTAGCTTGGGTGGAGCAGGCGGATTAAAGGAATCTGGTGAGCTTGAGGATAAGGTAAAGGAGCATGGTGACTAATGTGGGGGTTAGGTGAGGATGGTGGCACAATGGGGAGCAAACAAAGTTAAACTGATAATTTGGTTTATGTCACATACAGTTTGCATTATATGACTTTCCTGTATTGCGTGGCACGCTGAGCGCTTCAACTTTGATTTTTTTTTTTTTTTTAAATTGGCACTCCGTCTGAAAAAGGTTGCCGACCCCTGCTCTATGGGGTTAAGGTCAGACGAGTTTGCTGGCCAATCAAGCACAGTGATACTGTGGTTATTAAACCAGGTATTGGTACTTTTGACAGTGTGGACAGGTGCCAAGTCCTGCTGGAAAATAAAAATTCCATCTCCAAAAAGCTTGTCGGCAGAGGAAAGCATGAAGTGCTCTAAAATTTCCTGGTAGACGGCTGCACTGACTTTGGTCTTGATAAAACACAGTGGACCTACACCACCAGATGACATGGCTCCCCAAACCATCACTGATTTTTGGAAACTTCACACTAGACCTCCAGCAGCTTGGATTGAGTTCCTCTCCACTCTTCCTCCAGACTCTGGGACCTTGATTTACAAATGAAATGCAAAATTTACTTTCATCTGAGAACAACACCTTTGACCACTGAGCAACAGTCCAGTTCTTTTTCTCCTTGGCCCAGGTAAGACGCTTCTGGCGTTGTCTATTGGTTATGAGTGGCTTGACACATGGAATGTGACACTTGTAGCCCATGTCCTGGATACGTCTGTGTGTGGTGACTCTTGAAGCACTGACTCCAGCAGCAGTCCACTCCTTGTGAATCTCCCCCAAATTTAGGAAAGGCCTTTTCTTAACAATTCTATCAAGGCTGTGGTTCTCCCTGTTGCTTGTGCACCTTTTTCTACCACCCTTTTTCCTTCCACTCAACTTTCCATTAATATACTTTGATACAGCACTCTCTGAACAGCCATGAACAGCCAGCTTCTTTAGCAATGACCTTTTGTGGCTTACCCTCCTTGTGGAGTGTGTCAATGACAGCCTTCTGGAAATCTGTCAAGTCAGCAGTCTTCCCCATGACTGTGTCGCCTACTGACTAAGGGACCTTTTTAAAGGCTTAGTAAGCCTTTGCAGGTGTTTTGGGTTAATTATTAAAATTTTCTGAGATAATGAATTTTGGGTTTTCCTTGGCTGTAAGCCATAATCATCAACATTAACATAAACACTTGAAAAAATTCACTCTGTTTGTAATGACTCTACATAATATATGTGTTTCACTTTTTGAACTGAATTACTGAAAAAAATTTTTTTGATGATATTCTAATTTATTGAGATGCACTTGTAGGTGAGGGTAAAGCTGGTCAGGGTAATATAGCAGCAGCAGGGTTACTGTAGGTTGTAGGCTTGTCTGAAGAGGTGGGTGGGTTGGGGTAGAGAATTCCAGAGTATGAGGGATGCATAGCAGAAATCTTGGAAGCGATTGTGGGAAGAGGAGAGTAGAGAAGGATGTCTTCTGAGGATCAGAGATTGCACGTGGGAAGGTATTAGGAGATCGGGTCGCAGATATATGGAGGGGACAGGTTGTGGATGGCCTTGTATGTCATAGTGTTTTGTACTGGACTCTCTGAGTTGAAGATAGACTGGAGGGGTGTGAGAGTGCTAGATGAGAGGCCACAGAGGAGGATGTTACAGTAGTCTACGCAGGAGATGATGAAGGCATGTGTCTGTTCTTATAGGGCAGATTTGTGCTTGTGAAACTGGCTGACCTGTTACATGTGCACTTGGCAGCTGAAGGTATCTGTGTTGGTCTCATGTTCATATGTATTGCTGAAGAAAACGAAGTTTTAATATATGCTCTGCTCTCTCTGCAACTGATGCGTCCTCTCCACTTTGACAGGGCCAGGTGTGACATTGTTGTTACTGCCTGGCCCTGTCAATCAAAGTGGAGAGGGAGTAGCAGTTGAGGAGAAAGCAGAGCCTTTAGGTGTAATGACAATGTCCCCATTGCTCCTAGAGGCTCATTTGCATATATTAAAACTTCATTTTTCTCAGCAATGCGGACACATATAAACATGGGGCCAACACAGATGCCTTCAGCTGCCATTCACACATGCAACATGTCAGTCAGTTTCATAGGTCCAAATTTGAAGACAGATGCCCTTTCAGTTGGCACTGTAATTAAGGAAATTTTTTGAGATTCCACAGAGACGTATCAAATGTTTTGATCGGTGGTGGTAGGAGCACTGCTGGAGACAGAAGATACTGTAAATGGGCCCATAGACTTTCTATTTAGTTCTTCTCTCTTGCAATAAGGAGTGAGCAAGCTGTGGAGGTGCTTCTCTCCTCATTCGAGCAATCAATGGGGGTCTCAGCACTCAGAACCGCACCAATCAAAACTCCTGGTATGTCGTTATGACATATCTAAAGCTTTTTCAAAATTCAGTGACATTTTCAGTGCAGAGCTTTTTAGATTCAGTTTCTAGAAACTAACAATCTAAAGCTAGCCATACATTTTAGGTCTCCCTCCTGAGCGTCCCCCAACCTCACACACATGTGCTATCAGTTCAGACCTGTTCTGAATGGAGAAGCTGCTGCCAGACACACCAACGATGGATTATCTCCCCAGGAACCAAAGGATAAAGCATGTTGAAATCCAAGTGTCTGATCCTTCCCTCCCCAGACATCTGATATCGGTGGAAAGTTGAAATGCCCATATAACACATGAAATGATAGACTGGTCCTGCCAAAAATGGCAGGTTCAGCCACCTTTATTCTAATGTGTATAACCAGCTTTACAATAGTATGCATTTAAGCCAATTTATTTAAGGTGAACACCATAAAGCAAAGTGATGATTGAATCACAAATAACAAAAAATATTTAAAAAGGACCTATTAATATTCCTGACATGTCAGCAACAAACCATTTTTTTCTGGACAGGACAATTTTAAACAATTTTGGTGAAGACCTGTAACTCATGGACAATTGTCATCAGTTTTTTTAAGACAATTTTAAACAACCTTGATGAAGACCCGGAATTTGAGGACAATTGTCATCAATTTTATGAGAACAAGACAAGTTTAAACAATTGTGGTGAAGACCTGGAACTTAAGGACATGTTCCTCAATTTTTTGAGGACAAACAGTTTTAAACATTTTAACCAATTTTTTTGAAAAAAAATCACAATGTACAGAAATACAATCAGGGGCTCATCTACCATGAGGCAAATTGAGCCTCTTGCCTGAGGTGACACCGCCTAGTGAGTAGATGGGGGCAGTGCAAGCATGGACATACTGTGAAATAAATAGCCAGCCCAGAGGCACATGAGGAGCTAACCTGCTTAGTGTAGAAGTGAGGGGAGTGCCAGGTACATGTAGCTTATGAACTTCCTGCACTGGTTTGTACCATCCAGCACCACCCCCATCTTCTTACTAACCCCCCCATCCCCTCTGCTACAGAGCACAAGGAACTGCTGAGCAGCTTCAATAGATGCTAGCAGACATATATCCAATGATGAGCAGGTTCAATGTATGTGCCTGCTGACGTCTGTTGCTGCCACTTAGCGGTCCTGCTCCTGCGGTTATAGCTGTATCATAAGGCACATAGAGAGCCCACTAGAGTCATCCCAACCTTCTGTATACTGTTCCTTTCTAGCAGTCTGAAAACAGGAAAGAGGTAATTGCACATTATGCGGGGAATTTATTATTACCCCATACCATTTTTCTGCCATAAAAAAGACTAGACTGAGACTAAATCCAGCTCTGGCTACAGACACACAGCACACTAACTGACCCATTCTGTCCCTAATGATAAAACCTGACTTTCCACCTAGGAATTCAATCTACCAAACAAACTATGGTGGTCATTTATAACCAGATATACGCTTCTTGTGCGGTGTATATCTGGCTCAGATTCTGTCGCACGCCATGGTGCGCCAGAATCTGCAACTTATTCGCTGCTCACACCAGGTCTAATAAAGTGGAGGAAGCTTTCTTACATTTAGAAGCGGTGGTGGATCCGCTGAAGTTAGGTAGAGGCCAGTGCCAGCTATAGGGCTTATTAAGACCGGCGTCTAAAACATCGGTCTTAATAAATGTGTCCTTATATCTTTTTCACAAACCCTACCCTGTCCCTGCAAAACCCTAAAATGGCCGGCTTGTGGGTCTTATTGCTGTGTCTATCGCAGACATAGCAGACACTTCATATGACAGTGGCTGAGCTCAGAATGGCGACTGTGTTTCAGGGGTGTGTCTTTTTCTAGGGGGCATGTTCTTTCTCAAGGGATGTGTCCTTTATGCTGCAGCTCTCTCCACGTAACTGTCACAGCATCTAACGTTAGATATAGTTGGTGGCAGTTGAAGGATGAGATTGAGCATATGTGACCACGGGGGACATGCACATTACTATACAGATTAAACACAAGGGGTCATTATTATAATGAATTAAACAGTATCTCAAAAAGTGGAACATTTTTGTAACAGAAAGTAAATTACAAATTTAACTAGTTCCTCATGCTCAATTATATCAAGAATCAGATAACATTTAATGGAGGCAAAAGCCCCTACAGGAAGATCATAATAAGTTATCTAGAGACTGTTGTGTATTATAAGGGAAAACGTTCTCTAAGTCTTTATGATATTGTTATCCTGAAATTCCAGGGAGTAGGGAGAAACTGTATAGCTCAGGTTATACTGGTAGTGGCTCGATGTCCAATGCCTTGATTTTTGAATGTGCGTTTGCTAGCTGATGGTCAGTGAATGATCATGCATTTAAAGAAGTATTCCCATTACAAACAATGGGGGCATATTGCTAGGATATGTCCCCATTGTCTGACAGGTGGGGTTCCCACCACTGGGACCCGCACCTACAACAAGAACAGAGCGGGTTAGAGTTGTGGCTGGAAGACCCCAGGTTTCCAGGGGTCCGTTCACCACCAGGCGCAGCTCCCCACTGCTCCCATAGAAGTGAATGGGAGTGCACCGTGCATGTGCGGCCACCGCTCCCATTAATTTCTATGGGGCCTCCGAAAATAGCCAAGCCGGCCATTTTCGGAGGCCCCATAGAAATGAATGGAGGGTGGCTGCGTATGCGCAGTGTGCCCTCCTCAACTTTCCCCCGCTCCGTTCTCCATGTAGGTGCGGGTCCCAGAGCTGGGCTCCCATTGTCTATGATGGGCCAACCCCTTTAATGTAGTGGCTGATTCAAGTACAGAAAGAAGTAAAGAAATGAAAAACAGGAAAAAACAAGGTCTCCCCAAGGATTCAAACAAGTGTTCAAAATTAAAGAACGGAAATTAAAGCATAAAAAAACATAGCTGACATTTATATATAAGATTCATACTGAAACTCATTAGTCAGCATAACACATTGTTCACTGCACAGCTCAGGTCAGGTTTGAGAATTTCCTTATAGTAATATGGCAATATGAAAAAAAATAAATGAAGCAGTGGTAAAATGTCTAAACTTGGAGAATACAGAAAGGCTGAAGGTGCATACCTGGAGCTGCGAAGAGATGAAATGATCCCTCTGTAGTTGAAAACCATGGCCTGTTTTAGTGAAATTTGCACTTTTGCCCATAATCTAATAAGTTTTAAGTGCAAATGATGAGTGCACGGCTTGGGGAAAGCCAACTGAGATGTACCACACATGCGCCAATTTAGCATTTACCGCTGCATTCATGACAGCAGTGCCAGGCAGGAAGACGGTGAACCTGTCTGGCCCTGTCACTCAAGGGAAGAGTGGCTAAGGAAAAAAACACAGTGGTGAGGCAGTGGTCCATGGAGTTAGGCCTGACTCTGGGTATGCTAAACACCGAATTAGCAAGTGTCGATTTCTCTAAATGCGGCTATGGATTTCAACTGCAGTGAGATCATTTCATTCAGTATGATCAACCCTACCTGGTTTAACAGTTCTGATCATTCTGACAGATGCCATTTAAAGAGAACTGCTCCAGTGTTCCTATTTCTTGCTTCTCAGCCCTGGAGATAAGATTTCCAAAGTTTTTCCTGTTTGCTTTCACAGGACTGTGCCTGACTTTAATATTTATGCACTAACTCTGGCCTGACATTTTACCATGTTGTCTGATACCGATTTTGGATGTGACCATTCCTATCCGTTAACAACTGAGCTCCATTGTGAGTATGCATCTAGACTACTTTCACACCAGCATTTTTGCTGGATCCATCATGGATCAGCAAAAAACGCATCTGTCATGATAATACAATCGGCTGCATCCGGTTGTATTAACTTTAAAATAGCCACGACGGATCCGTCATGAACACCATTGAAAGTCAGTGGGGGACGGATCTATTTCCTATTGTGTCCGAGAAAACGGATCCGTCCCCATCCACTTACATTGTGAGTCATGATGGATCCGTCTTGCTCCGCACTTGCAGCACTGCTTGCAGCGTTATTCTGTTCGTGATGGGGACTCAACCAAATAGAACGGAAAGCATTCTGGTGCATTCCATTTCATTCAGTTCAGTTTTATCCCCAGTGACGATGCATCTTGACAAAATGCAAGCGTTTTCCCCTCTATTGAGATCCTATGACGGAACTCAATAGCGGAAAGGAAAAGCTCAAGTGCGAAAGTAGCCTTATTCCAAATTGGCCAAACTTCTTGCATCCAACTCTGTGGTCTTATCCAGAAGCCTGCTGTCTCTATTCTGACTGTCTTCTTTCCAGGAACTGACATCCAGGTATGTTCTTTTGCAGTGAGCCCCGAAAGGAGCAGTGAAAATGTAGTATTGTATGTAGTATATGAGACCAGAATTAAAGGTAACAAAGTCTTTTTACTACATAGAACTTCAAATGCATTCAGTAGCAACAGATACTGGGTGCAAATCTTACACCAGAGACTGGATGGTGGCAATTTAGCACTTAGGTGGTAACTAGAGATGAGCAAATCAACTTCGACTGCTTCATCCGAAGTTGATTCACATGAAACTTTGTTTTAATACTGTTCAGAGCGGGTGCTCCGTACAGTATTAGAATGTTATTATATGAAGTCTCGATAGACTTCGCGAAGTAATAACGTTGGCTCATCAGAGCCAATACATTCTAATACTGTACGAAGCTCCCGCTCTGTACAGTATTACAACAAATTCTTATATGAATTGACTTTGGATGAACCAGCCGAAGTTGATTCGCTCATCCCTATTGGTAACATTCTTGGTGATGGATGTCTTAACCGTGGTCCCTCACTTTTCAGCAGTGTCTTTAATGCTGGTTGTAGCAGTTTACTCTGCTGTCTAGCATCTCAAGACTTCACATGAGGCTTGGAGTAAGCAGATCTCCCTGGACAATGCTATTTGGGAGCAGGAGCTCAGCGTCTCTCCTCTGTCTCTGAACCGGAACTCCCCCTCCTGGCAGAAAGCAGGACCAGCCCACTCCTCCCAAGAGGCCAGCCTTTGCCATCCACATACTTACTGGTAACGGCCAGAAGCATACAATAAAATACATAACATTATAATACAAAACTATTTACAGTTGTAGCACCCCCAGGTCTGGGGTACAACACATTGACTAGAGTCCATGTAGAGTGGTACACTGAAAACACATTGATTCAAAGCAAAGAAACATGTAATTGTCCAGCTAGGACCTTGAAGGTTGAGTCCACTTTTATCATCTGTTGCCCCTAACATTAAAGAAATGAAGAAGCTGTGCAAAAAAATATTGATTTGAAATTTCCTACCATTCTGTGTATACAGCAACTGTGCAAACCTATGCATCTTCATACTTACAAACTACATAGGACTCAGATCATCATAGGCAAGATGTATCGAGAAGAATGCAATTTCTGTTGTCAATAGAATAGTAACTTGTCTCGTGACAGCTCAATATTTTATAAGACAGCATGCACACTGTCACTCCACTTAACGACCCGACAATTCAGCAGATTGGGTGCTGAATTCACTCTGCTGCATGCAAATGTACAACCCTGTGTAGTCTTGTTGCTTCTTAGTCTATACTCTTTTCGACAGCTTAGACTCTTTATAATAAATGAGTCTGAGTAGCTAGAAGATGGGCTAACATGAGCCCCTTCATCACTACATGACTTTATTTACATGGATTTAATTAAACATCTGTGTACTAGAGCACACAATGACCCCCTTTTTTATCCTGTAAATGCACTTAAATATAAAGCACCATGGTTTTTTTTTTCCCCACAAAACTATATATCAATCTGCTCAGCTCCTCCTGCTCTATAACATGCCTGCAGATTGCACTGCATTTTGTGATGACTGGTCCTCTATAATGTACTGTATTTATTTTATTCTTTTATGCAGTTATATAGCATTGCTATATTCCGCTGCGCTTTACAGACATTAGCATCAAGCTGTGCCCAACAGGGCTCACAATCTAGGTAATGGGGCTCACAATCTAAGTAATGGGGCTCAATCTAAATATTACAACAGACCACTGAAAACCAAGAGATACAAATAATATGACAAATAATTATTTTGCTGTAATGGACTGTAGTAGATGTCTATGAGACAAGCACATGACACGAGAAATGCTTTAACACAAATGCATACTGTATGTAACCAGGGATGGACTGGTAACTTAAAGTGGCCCTGGAAAAAATACTAAAAGTGGCCCCGTTTTATAGTCTGGTCCAAATTGATGAAAGGCAGTGCCAACAATACCATATTGTGGCACATTATACAACCCCAACAGAGCCAAATTCCACAGTCCATCACAAAATACTGCCAGCAGTACAAAATACATCCCCAAAAACTTCCACTGGCCGGCTGTGAGGAGTGCCCAGGTGGCACACTGGGCACCGGCCCACCGGGAAATTTCCCTGTAAGGTCTATGGCCAATCTACCCCTGTATGTAACAAGTCCGGCTAAATAGATATGGCTTTACCTTACTATATTTAGGTAAACAAGATTTAGTTTTTTTTGTTTTTTCTTCATTATTTTGTTACTTTATACTATTAATCTACATCGATAGTTTACACATCTTGTGCTGATCCTATGTGACGGTACAAAGCTGCATTCACAATTCTGCTTTATAGCTGAAATTTCACAGCTATCCTTGTCTTCAAGGGGATGTTTTATCAGAAAATAACCTTTTTTATGTTAAACACAAAAATGTCCATATCATTATCTATATTAAAACAAATACTGCAGGCCTAAAATAGATTTAAGGGGTTGTGCAGGGGTTTTATATTGAGGAACTATCCTCAGGATAGGTCATCAATATAAAGTCCACTACATAACCCCTTTAAGGCTACTTTCACACTAGCGTTTTCTTTTTCCGGTATTGAGTTCCGTCATAGGGTCTCAATACCGGAAAAAAACGTTTCCGTTTTGTCCCCATTCATTGTCAATGGGGACAAAACTGAACTGAAGACAACTGAATGCTCCTGAAAGCATTTCGTTCCGTCTCCAGAATGGAGAACAAACCTCAACATGCTGCGGTTTGCTCCCCAGTGCTCCCCAATGACCCCCAATGCAAGTCAATGGGGACGGATCTGTTCAGTATAACACACTCAGTAAACGGATCTGTCCTCCATTGACTTTCAATGGAGATCATGTCGGATCCGTTCCAGCGATGTTTAAAGATAATACAGATGTAGCGTGTGAATTTGTATGCTAATGTGTACGCATTTATATGCTAATGCTATGCATTGTACACTAATTACGTATGAATTTGTATGCTAATGCTATGCATTGTACGCTAATTGCGTACGCATTTGTATGCTAATGCTATGCATTGTACGCTAATGCGTACAAATAGCGTACTTTTACTGTGAGTGAAAGGAGTGAAAGAGGAGAAGCGCTGCTACATCTGTACAACCGGATCCGTTCATTACGGATCCACAAGGTTGTATTATCACTACGGATCCGGCGGGCCCCTTCACCCGCCAGATCCGTAGTAAACTCAAGTGTGAAAGTAGCCTAAAAGACTTTCTATCGTTTGAGAATAGCTACATGGGCCATAGACATAATGGACAGAAGGTGACCCAATTGACTTCTATGGGAGAGTTTTCTAGACATGCTGTGTGACCTCTGTTGAGGTCAGAAGGTTGTTGTTATAAGCTGTGATATCACTTATTGTGAATTAGATATGTTACTTGTAATCCTGCCTGTGGTAATAATGATAATATCTACTGAAAAGTTACCTGTACCGAATAGTAAATCATGACCTATTATTAGACCTGGGGGACAGTGTGAAAATTGCAGGAATATATTAAGTTTTTTAATATAGTGACATGGAAACTTTTTTTTTTAAAAAAACTCTAAAAAAATTCTAGGAAAAAATATGTTTAGCAAAAGAACATAATTTAAACAATAGGTAATTTTCTGACACATTACATTTGATATCTAAACAGATCTCTGTAAAACAATTCAGCAAATCCAGATGAGTGTGTTTCTCGGCTGTTCATATCAGTCCAAGGAGTTTGAAGGGATCATTAGCGCGCATGCTTGACTATCAATCCAATAAAACTCTTTCTCATCATGGTCATGAAAGTGAATAGGAATGGGACCTTGGGCACCCCATTCCAGTGATCTTGGAAGCCTCAGCAATCATACATTTATCACCTATGTGCTTTAAAGAGGCATTGTCACCATGAGAATTTATCAACCACCCACACAATGGGTAATATGCATATGATCAGTGGGGGTCCAATCATAAAATTAGACACCACGTAGCACATGGCACTCTCTTTCTAAGAAAGCTAGAACCAGCCCTGTACCGCACATGGATCCAGAGATCTCCCCATTCATTGCTCTGCTAGATTTTTATCAAGCAAGCAACTCAAGGGGAGTGTCTTTTCTGCTGCAGCTAAGGGGGTGTGTCCAGATACATTTTATTGAATAACTCAGTGGCTATGCAAACATTTTTATTATATGCAATTACAAAAGTATTCAGATACAGGTGCTAGTTTTAAAACTGTAGAATATTTTTTTATGGAACAGCCCTTTTAAGGAACGAGTCATATTTTGCAAATCTGACGTGTTACTTTATGTGGTAATAACTTTGGAACACTTTAACTTATCGAAGCCATTATGAGAATGTTTTCTCATGACACATTGTATTTCATGACAGTGGTAAATTTGTCTTGATGTATTTCACCTTTATTTATAAAAAAAATCTAAAATTTACCAAAAATTTAGAAAAAATCTGCTTTTAAGACAGTGATAACTCATATAATAGTTACTTTACATTATTCATATGTCTACCTTATGTTGGCATCATTTTGTTGGAAATGTAATTTTATGTTAGATGGATTAGATTTTAGATTCAATTTTTTACATTTTTAAGAACATTTCCAAAACCTGCTTTTTAAAGGAACAATTCGGTTATGAAGTCACTTTGTGGGGCTTACATAATAGAAATCACCCATAAATTTATGAGTATGAGGTAATTCTCAAAAAAAAAAAAAAGGAATATATATTTATTTTATGTTCACATGGTGTTATGGGAGCACTGTAATCTGAGAAACACTGGTGTTGGTGGTGGGAGGGGGCAATTTAACCTTTCTCTGTTCCTGCCCCTACAAAGATCAGGGGTCAATCTCTTGTTATCTGCCGTCATGGTGGATTCATGGAAAATTAATTACTGGTAACTCTAATTCCGGCTTTTGTGTCTCCATTTTTCTGAAAGCCATATTTTTTATTTTTCAGCTGATCGTCTTGTGTAGGGGCTCGTTTTTTGCAGAAAGAGTTTACGTTTTTTGGGTAGATTTTCTGATGATTTAATTTTACACTTTTTTGGGACAAGGTGACAAAAAATGGCTGTTTTGGCACAGTTTTTATTTTTACAGCGTTCATGGGGGGGGGTTAGGTCATGTGATGCTTTTATAGAGCTGCTTGTTGCAGCTGGGTCTCACAGGCTTCTGTACCTGGCAGACCCTGAGGCATTTGAAAGGCCTGGGGTTGCCATGGCAGCCATCGGCCCCCTGTCACCACAGCACAGGGGGGCTGATGGAGAGACAGAGGGAGCCCCTCCTTCTACGATTCCCTTTATGCCACGGTCAGAGTTGCTTGCAGCATATAAGGGGTTAAACAGCCGGCATCAGCGTTTACATCAATACTGATGGATACAGCAGGGGCCCTGCTGTTAGTCACAGCTCCAGTGCCCACCCTATCATTATGACATACTAGTACGTCAAATTGCAGTAAGTCACTTCTAGCTGTGACGTACTAGCGCGTGATATGTCTCCAAGGGTTTAACATAAAAACATTATTTAAACTAAATAATGTATTATTAATAACTATATATTTGTAATAACACATTCCCTTTAAACTGCCCCATCCAAAAAATGCCTGTTTCATAATTAGAAATGTTCCTTTAGTGAACGGAAGGTCAGTCTGGTGGCAATACCCCTTTCCTCTTACACTAAGACTCAATACCAACAACACAACCTGGTGGATACATGAATTGATCATAGACATATCTTCTAATAATACATAATTACATATACATTCACTAAATGTTATTACATATTTCATGGTATATATTAGTGATATGAAGGACATAATTGAGGACTTTGTAGCACATAGTGTGAGTAATTAAATTTCTCTATGTCAGATATTAAAAGTTATGGTCTTCATCACGCACCATGAAACTAGACTGGATTCTCAAACAAACAAAGTCTATGTGAAAAGGTTAACAAAATTGGCAACAGTGATAAGTTTATCTATGATCACTAGTGAGTCATACAGAAAGTACTCCTACAAGCAATGACCTTTTTATATGTAACCCACGCTGAGTCTTTGGTAAGAGGATACATATATTCTTCTGCTCTAGATAAAATGCAAGACAAATGCTATTTTCATGAAACTTTATTATCATGCACCATTCACCATGTTTAAAGCAACAAGCTTTGTGAACATAAAAACCTACGATTTTATCCATTTAATTAATGCTTATGTACAAACACTTCCATGAAAAAAAAGTTTATATCAAACATTAACAACTTATATGTGTATATTCTATTTATTTTTTTTATTTAAAAAAAAAACTGGGGCGTGGTTTTCAGAATATAATTTTTCAAGTCACTCCATGTATTCCACTTCCTGTCCTTGCTCTTTAACTTCCTTCTATATTTGAACTTTTAGCATGGCATACTGCATCGTTTCACTTTTTCAGTCAGACCATTCACTGTGGCCAGAGATGGAAGGGGGTGGGCGACTCAATTAGAGCCCCAGACATTAAACTGATAACTGGAATGCTCTTCTGTGGACATCTTCATCTAGGCCTATCAAGAGAACAATAAAGCTGTTATACTGTTATCCCAATTCTACGCCTACCATTATCATGAGCATTACCTTTCTGATAACATCTTCCCCTCACAGCAGCCGTAAACTGACAATTGATTATCTAGGAGTTTTTTATTTATCTATGTTGACTGCTACAGAAGAAAAATATTCTGTATTTATTTTTCAGGTCCAATTTTTGGTATAGTGGTGCCAAAATGAAAAAGAAAAAAAATGCCAAAAATTCTAAACAAACATTGTTTTCTATGAATTTTGAGTTTAAAAATAATACCACTTTCTGATTAAAGTATCCCTTTAATGTCTAGCTGTACTAAAATCCAGACAATTTAGGGATGACTGTAGTTAACCCCAAACTACCACTTCTCTGATATTAATAGAACTAAAGAAACTGAGATCTAAATGGCTCCATAGTAGGATTCACAGTGTAGAATAGCTTTAGGGCTCGTTCACATCACCGTTAGGGATTCCGTTCTCCTGCTCCGTTATAGGAGCAGGAGAACGGAAAAGACGGATTCGGGACATAACTGAGCCCAACGGAGCCTAAGGGACCCCATAGACTATAATGGGGTCCGTTAGGTTTCCGCTCAGAAGATGATTTTTGAAGCGGAGACAAAAGTTGTGCACGCAGGACTTTTGTCTCCGCTTCAAAAATCATCTTCTGAGCGGAAACCTAACGGACCCCATTATAGTCTATGGGGTCCCTTAGGCTCCGTTGGGCTCAGTTATGTCCCGAATCCGTCCTTTCCGTTCTCCTGCTCCGTTATAGGACGGAATCCCTAACGGTGATGTGAACGAGCCCTTACCTGTACCACTGCCTACATACAATAACTTTACAAAAATGATATAACTTGTAGAGTTCTCCATTGAAGTAAAATACATACTACCCAAATGGAGATTCATCATGTGCTAGATATGTCCAAAAACTGATGACTTGCATTTATTTTGGACTATTAGTCATATATGGAGAAAGGTAATACCTTATGTGTGTTGACTATGGTTGATTTAAAGTTGGATCCAGTGGTTTGTATACTAAGTGATGTATAATATATTCAGAGTAGGAATAAAAGTGCAGCAGTGGAGAAACTGCTGTTTAGTTTAGGGTCTGATTCTAATGATTAATTTGGAAAATTCGATTCAGATACGAATAAGTTTGACCTGCATTAAAAGTGCTCCAATTGTCCTGCAAATTTTGGTATGGGCTTGTTCACACATCAGTTATTTGATCAGTTATTTCCATCAGTTATTGTGAGCCAAAACCAAGAGTGGAGCCTCCACAGAAATCAGGTATAATGAAAAGATCTGCACCTGTTCTGTGTTTTTGACCCACACCTGGTTTTGGCTCACAATAAGGCCTCATTCACACGACCGTATGAATTCCGTGATCTGTATAAAAACGGAACTGGAGACATACGGAAAGTCTTCCGTAGTGTTCCGCAATTTTGTGGACCCATTGACTTTAATAGGGCTACGGACGTGATTTTGCTGCCAAGTATAGGACATGTTTTATTTTTTTTTTTGCGTGAGATATGGGATGCGGAATGCACACGGTGTGCATTCCGCATTTTTTTCTCCTATGGAAAAATGAATGGGTCCGTATGGTTCCGCATCTTATCCGCAAAAATGTGGATAAGATACGGAAATGTACATACGGTCGTGTGAATGGGGCCTAACTGATGGAAATAACTGATCAAAAAACTGACGTGTGAACAACCCTATGACACTTTGAGGTCTCATATTTTTTCTTTTTTTTTGTAATTTTTTTCTCTCTCTCCCCTTTCAAGCTCCCCTGTCATGGGTAAACATATGATGATATTGTTAACAAACAGCCTGCTTAAAAACACACCACGCTGTTGGGTTTGTTATGCTTTTTAAAATTAAAAATCGTTTCAAAAATTGTCTCTTAATGGGGGTAGATTCCTATTGCTGTTTATACACATGCAGTATTATTGGAATGATCATCGTCTTGTTCTGAACAAAAGTAAAAATACGCTTATTGTACGCTCATTAAAGGGGTTGTCCGGGTTCATCCTTGAACCCGGACAGCTCCTTTAATGAGCGTACATTAAGCGTGTTTTATATCACCTCTTCTGTATTTCCTTACTATGTGTGAGAGGAGCATCAGAGCATTTCCTTTCTCTAATGCTCCCCTGTTTTGTTGAGGCAGCCGCCGTACAGTGAAACACTGTATACGAGCGTGTACAGTGTTTCACTGTACAGCGGCGGCCTCAGGAAGCGCACGGCGTCATAGCAACCAATGACGCCGTGCGCTCCCGTCCTCTGGAGGAGCACAGGTCGGGCTTTCACGGCCCGTATCGGGCCGTGAAACACGGTCGTGTGAAACCGGCCTTAGATGGAGGCTTCCGCCTAGCAGTGAGACTAGTGATGCCACCAGCACAGATGGCTAGTGTATAGTGCTGCCCTAGGCTCTTTCTACTTGGCATAGTACTCACTTCCAAAAGAGTTTAAAGCAGCACTATAACTCTAACTGTAGAAAATTTGTAAAAAATATATATATACACTACTCACAAAAAGTTATATATTTAGCTTGTGGATAAAATTTCAGAATGAACCTGAAATGCACTCTAACCTTTACAGGTGAACTTAATGTGACCTTCTCTAAACTTTTGAATGTACATGTCCAATTGTTCAGTGTTTCAGTACTTTTTGCACAACTTGCTGTTCTCTAACAAGGAGCTTAAAGAGGACCGTTCATGCTTTTACACTAGAGTAGTTAAATACCTTTACTTGCAGGGCACCCCTCTGCTGCTGCTGCCACCTGGACAGGTTTTTCAAAATAGCGTTCCTGTGCCCCGCTCTGCCCCCCTGTATTTTTCGCGCTCAGTATGCTAATACTGAACATCAGAACTTGGAGGAGGAGACGCCAGGGTTTCTCAATGGGCGTCTCCTTCTCCCTGGCTGTGCCGCGATCCAGTCGCATTGGAGAACGTCACAGCCAGTTCTACACCGCCCTCCTAACTTTCCAAGACATACCTTTGTTGAAGCTGGGGAGGGGGGCAGAGCCAGCTGGCCCAGCATATTTATCTTCTTTTATGCCACTTTTCTGGCATAAAAGAAGACTGCCGAGCAACCATAGATTTCAGTCTAGGTTCAAAGACTGCCAGACGATGCGCCCAAACTATGACAAGGAGTGGATTTTGCCATAAATTATGTGCATCCTCCAGCAGCGCAGAGAATACCATAGATTTACCATATGATAAATTCCTCCCTATATGTTTAACAATGTATGGCCAATAGGTATTAGAAGAGAAATTTCATTGTCTTCTGCATAGGGTTTGGAATGGAATAGCATCATGATAGTATTATTGATTGTAATAGGAAAGTGCGTAAATATGTAAAGAAATGTTAATATTTTTTTCTTTTCCTGTAATTTTAACTTTGAGTAATAAAGATTATTATAAAGAAAAAAAAGAAAGAAACGAGAGAATAAAATAAATGTCTATGTCAATGTTTATATCAGCAATTATTAGCAAACATTTGGTATTTCTACATTTGAAAAACAACCCAAAACACAATAAAAATGTAGATGCTGTGTGTAAATCCGGCTTAAATATTTTTTATGGCATACTAAAAAGTACTTAAAAGTGGCCAGGCCATACAGCTTTATGGAAAAAAACACACCACTGGGAGTTAGCTGGCTCGGAATATGGTGAATGCAACTAGAAACGGAAGACAGATCAGTCGTTCTTCAGTCTCAATGTGATTCATCAAAATAGATTAGGAGGCTGGATGATCTCACCACTTCAAACAAAACTCACAAATTTAAAGGGAACCTGTCACCTCCTTTAGGCAAATTAAACTGTAAACATTACCTTAATGTACAGACCAGTGTGATTCTAATGAAGGTCCTGATACTGAGAACTGACTGCTGAAACTGTAGTAAATTGCACTTTTATTCCTCCTTGGCGCGCTTTATCCAGTGATCTTGAAGTCAAGGGGGCAGCGGCCTCCTTGCTTCGAGTCAAGAAAGCCACTCCCCACTTCCCTGTGATAGACAGTTTGCCTGGGTGCCGGGGATCGCGCAAATATCGCGCATGCGCGTTGCGCGATTTCTTACTGCGCGATCCCGGCCCCGGGTCTTCAGTTTGCCGGCGCTTCTACTGTATCTGCGCATGCGCCGCATAGCTCACCCTGAGTATACGTACGCCCGGGCGGTACGCCGCTTCTGTGACCCCTTGCGTGCTGGGACGGCGGGCGCGCTCTCGCAAGCTCGCTTTGCTATGCGGCGCATGCGCAGATACAGTAGAAGCGCCGGCAAACTGAAGAGCCGGGGCCGGGATCGCGCAGTAAGAAATCGCACAACGCGCATGCGCGATATTTGCGCGATCCCCGGCACCCAGGCAAACTGTCTATCACAGGGAAGTGGGGAGTGGCTTTCTTGACTCGAAGCAAGGAGGCCGCTGCCCCCTTGACTTCAAGATCACTGGATAAAGCGCGCCAAGGAGGAATAAAAGTGCAATTTACTACAGTTTCAGCAGTCAGTTCTCAGTATCAGGACCTTCATTAGAATCACACTGGTCTGTACATTAAGGTAATGTTTACAGTTTAATTTGCCTAAAGGAGGTGACAGGTTCCCTTTAAAGGGCATCTGTCAGCAGATTTTTACCTATGATACTGGCTGACCTGTTACATGTACACTTGGCAGCTGAAGACATCTGTGTTGGTCCCATGTTGATATGTGCCCGCACTAAAGTTTTAATATATCCAAATGGGCCTCAAGGAGCAACGGAGGCATTGCTGTTACATCTAGAGGCTCTGCTCTCTGCAACTGCCATGCCCTCAGTACTTTGACAGAGCTAGGTAGTGTAAATGTGATCATGCCTGGCCCTGTCAATCAAATTGGAGAGGACTCAGCAGTTGCAGAGAGAGCAGAGCCGCTAGGAGAAACGGTAACTCCCTCATTGCTCCTAGAGGCTCATTTGCATAAGTTAAAATGTAATTTTTCTCAGCAATGCGGGCACATATGAACATGGGACCAACACAGATGTCTTCAGCTGCCAAGTGCACATGTAACAGGTCAGCCAGTTTCATAGGGACAGATCTGCTGACAGATGCCCTTTAAAATTTAGATCAATTTAGATGTCGTTCCTGTTCATAAACTGATATACATTTTTTTTCTTCCTCTTCTCCATTAACCTTTTTTTTTACCTAGCTCCCCCTAATTCTTGGTATTCTCTATTGCTACATTTTATTGTGTCTCGTGAATACATGTTCCAGATTTATGTAATATTTCGCAAGCTTGGCATGGTTCTTCTGAATCGGCCTGTGAGCTGAAAAAGCACTGTATTTGGGGTTTCTTTGTGAAAATGAAAAAAAATGCTACTGATCACAGAAAGGCAAAAAACACAATATAGAAATATGCTCATACGCTCCTATAGACTCTTATGGTCACAGCATTCTATGAAAAACATACGCATAAATGTTGTGTGTAAATCCAGTCTGACATAACAATGGTGATGGGATTGTGTGTTGTTTTGCTGCCTCATGACTTGGACTAAAAACAACAATTGCATTCTAGGGTCAAAAAGTCCACTCTTTTAGGCTCTGTTCAGACTAGCACCATGGCTTCCATTTTCAAATCTTAACACACACATCTTAACAGAATTGCCTTCAATGGAGTTTGGACTGCTAAAAACATTTATCACTTATCCACAGGACTGGTAATAAATGTATGATTAGAGAAGGTTCAACTGCTAGGATCCCAACAGATCACAGATCAAGAATGGAGTGGAGGTGCAAGCACACTTCTGCTCCATTGAAAGTCTATGGGACTGACACAGTCCGGCACTGTGGTCCAACTCCTGTAAATACTATTCAAAAATGAAAATCTAGATGGTGGCTCTAAATGTAAAAACTACTTTTTGACCATCCAAAAACAATAGAACGTCTTTTTAGAAAATAGATACATTGATGGCTGACCGTCCTCTCTATGTCAGTTCTGCACACACAGGGGCAGCCAGAGTAAGGCTACTTTCACACTATCTTTAATACTTTCCGGTATTGAGATACGTCATAGGGTCTCAATACGGAAAAAATCACTTCTGTTTTGTTCTCATTCATTGTCAGTGGGGACAAAACATAACTAAACAGAACGGAGTGCTCCAAAATGTGCTCCAAAACGGAGTGCTCCAAAATGGGATTGTGTGTTGTTTTGCTGCCTCATGACTTGGACTAAAAACAACAATTGCATTCTAGGGTCAAAAAGTCCACTCTTTTAGGCTCTGTTCAGACTAGCACCATGGCTTCCATTTTGAAATCTTAACACACACATCTGAACAGAATTGCCTTCAATGGAGTTTGGACTGCTAAAAACATTTATCACTTATCCACAGGACTGGTAATAAATGTATGATTAGAGAAGGTTCAACTGCTAGGATCCCAACAGATCACAGATCAAGAATGGAGTGGAGGTGCAAGCACACTTCTGCTCCATTGAAAGTCTATGGGACTGACACAGTCCGGCACTGTGGTCCAACTCCTATAAATACTATTCAAAAATGAAAATCTAGATGGTGGCTCTAAATGTAAAAACTACTTTTTGACCATCCAAAAACAATAGAACGTCTTTTTAGAAAATAGATACATTGATGGCTGACCGTCCTCTCTATGTCAGTTCTGCACACACAGGGGCAGCCAGAGTAAGGCTACTTTCACACTATCTTTAATACTTTCCGGTATTGAGATACGTCATAGGGTCTCAATACGGAAAAAATCACTTCTGTTTTGTTCTCATTCATTGTCAGTGGGGACAAAACATAACTAAACAGAACGGAGTGCTCCAAAATGTATTCCCTTCCGTTCTCATATCGGAGAGCAAATGGCAGCACGCTGTGGTTTGCTTTCCGTCCTAGGATGCGGAGCAAGACGGATCCGTTATGACCTACAATGCAAGTCAATGGGGATGGATCTGTTTTCTGTTACACAATCTGATACAACAGAAAACGGATCCATCCTCCATTGACTTTCAATGGAGTTCATGACAGATCCGTCTTGGCAATGTTAAATGGGTTGTCCGAGTTATGAAAAAAAAATATATAGTACTTTAAGTCTGATGGGCATCAATATATAACTAAGTTAAGCAAGTTTTAGGCAAAAAAATCTCTATTTCCTCATTTCCCTGGTTCTCTTCTGGCCTTTGTTTACATGCAGTAATAACAATCTCTGCCCCTCCCCCTTCTCTGTAAAGGAAGTGAATACAAGTGCTGAGTGACATGTCTGCCTGCTGGGATACTCAGCAGCATGTTGTATGTGTAGGACTACAAGTCCCAGCTGTGCAATGACACTGCTGATACACACAGGATCTCCCCCCTACCTGTACTTGTACTTTGCATCTCCTCCAGATCAGCTCCAGTATCAGCTCTGTGTCTGTAGGGTGAGGAGAGCATATCCTGTGTCTCTTTACATCTGCAGCTGCTGTTGTAAAGCTTTCAGTGTGTTCTGGCTGAAGGGGTTAATGTTTAATCCGAAGGAATCCAGGGAGAGAGCAGATAGCAGGAGCCTGGCAGAGAAGGGGGGCGTGACCACCACAGTGACGTCTTGTGTACAGGCTGTTATCTGATCTCTAAAGCTTGTGCACGAAACATCACACAGCAGGGAGATAAGCTGACATCACAGGTCATGTGACCCTGAGTTAAATCTATGAAACCAGCAGCTTTAGAAGCAGAAAGTGTATGGAAAAGCTGTTGTATTTGACTAGTTAGAAACATACAAAGGACAAAAAAATAACTCGGACAACCCCTTTAAAGATAATACAACCGGATCCGTTCATAACGGATGCAGATGGTTGTATTATCAGTAACAGAAGCGTTTTTGCTGAACCCTGAGGGATCCAGCAAAAACGCAAGTGTGAAAGTAACCTAACTGTCTGATGTGATGTGAACTAAGTTATGATCTCCTGTCAGTATGACCTGTGAGATGAGCGAATCAATTCTAAACAAATCAGATTCAACCTGAAATTTGTAAAAATTCTTATTGCATTTTAATCCAAATATTTTGTGATTCAAATTGTGTGACTTTTTAGAGGGGGTGGCTAGAGAAGGGATGACAGGAAGAGATCCGGGAGACCTCAGAGTGTGTTACAGAAATTTTCAGGCCAGTTGGTGCACTTTCGATCTGGGCAGTATTGATCTGGACCCAAATCGAATCAGTTGACCGATTCGGCTGAATGGAACCCAACTGAATTAGGAGCGATTTGCTCATCTTTAGGAGAAATACTGAGGTAGAATGTAACCTCAGATGTTAGATGGAGATAGACTTCATAGAGTTCTTAAAGTATTAAATGTCAGTAATGCTGTTTTATTTTCTTAACTTTTTTTTCAGATCACATCCTAGCGCTTGAAAGGTGCAGATCTGTAAAAATGTTCCACTTTCTGCAACACAAGCTATTATTTTAAAGCTCTGCGTTTTATAGCTCATAAAATTATCAACATGATTTTATGACAAAAATAACATTCAGGATTATTACTGTGAGGTCATTCCAAACACTACGGGATACGGGGTATCCATTACAACACTAGGAGATATTGAATAGATTCATCTAAACTGTGAATTAAGTGAGAAACAATATTTATTTTGGCAACAAGTAAACATTTGCGTCTGAGAGAAAAAGCCTTAACCGCTCGGAGAATATTCGTATTTTTATTCCTGATATATGATGTGTCTGGATCAATTGTAGCATCAACATCTGGCAGCTTTCTGCTTGGCTTATCGGTCAATCCTCTGGCATGGTAAAGGGTCATATAAACATGTTATATCATTATTATGTCTTTCTCTAATTTGCTGGTTCTCTGCTTTGTAGATAATGTGGGGGTTAGAAGAGTAACGTTAAATTACTGTGTGCTGTCTATTTACGTATCACCAGTAACATCATTTATTTTTACTCTTCTAAGGGAAAGTAAATTTTAAAAACTGACAACCTTAAAGGGAATGTGTCATCAGAAAATGACCTATCAATTTTTATGTTGAACATATATTTTTAGATTTTTTTTGGTGATTTGGTGGTCCCTATCTCTATTTTTTTTAACCCTAAAATCGTACAGTTTTCACACTTGCCACTAGACGTAAAATAAGTCAAGATCTGTTCTTTGAGAGCAACCACATATGCCATAGACACAATCACATTGACTTTTTCTAGGCATTAGACCTCTGTAGAGGTCAGGAAGGAGTAGATAAGCTGTGATATCACCTATTGTAAATGGAGGGGTCCTGTATTATCTATAAAGAAGTAATATCTGTCATTGTAATCCTGCCTGTCATGATAATATGATGGCTACTGAAAAAAGCTGTACATAACAGGAAGTCTTGACATATTTCTGGCCCAGTAAGAAAACAGCACAATTTAAGTTTATTTGACATAGTAACATAGTAACATAGTTTATAAGGCCGAAAAAAGACATCTGTCCATCCAGTTCGGTCTGTTATCCTACAAGTTGATCCAGAGGAAGGCAAAAACCCCTGTGAGGTAGAAGCCAATTTTATCCACTTTCCCCACTAAGTTGTCAATAAAGTTGTGAAGTTGTACAATTAAAGGGTTTGTCTCCCAAAAAAAACCCTTCCCTATAGATGGCCACCTTAGTTATAAGTCAATTGACAGCCATGAATGACAAACAGGTCACTAAACTACCATGAACAGCAAATTCGTTTTTAAGAAGAAATGGGTCACAAAACTGTATCATTTGGGACGACAGTGGTGACTAAGGAAAAAAAAATTACAAAGACTACTGTGCCAGCAGGGATGATTACACTATGTGCAAGCTTCCGGACCACCAATGATTACAAAGGCCATTATGTCATTATGCAGCAACCGGGACCGCAGAGGCAAGGGTGAGTGAGTGATGGAGATGTCACAGTGTCTATGGTGCCGGTGGTTACTACTCACGGTTAGGCTGGCCTTGACTCCCTGGGCCGGCGTACAGTTGTGTGGAGAAGAGACACCAATCTCCTCCGGGCACTCTCTGGTCTTCAGGGCTCTGCCGGATGGTAAGGCGAGGTGCCCTTGGTGACATGGTATTGAAGTGTCAGTCGGCAGTGTCCTGGTGATGTTACGTGATGTCAGCGCCCTTATGGCGCAATATACAAATAATGAGGAAGCAGCTTGTATAAAAATAACAACTTTTACTCTTTGTCTTGCAAGGAATCCTTTACAGATTATGAGTAGTTCAACTGGATATTAGACAAAGGATAGAGAAGCTGCAGGAAAGGTCCTCCTTAAGCTGGTTACTAGTTGATGCTGGTATAGAGGGAGTGAGTATGCTTCTTTATGATAAGGATAATTCACTTATGATAATCCACTTGATAATAATCCACCTGATCTAGACCTAGCTTAGGATAGCACAATATAGTTTCAATTTTTCATATAAGCAACCCCACAGGATGGAATCCCTGGACGGCAGGCATTAGTACTTCTGCTCCATTGTTTACTTGGTGCCTTAAATATATGGATATCAGTCCACACTTCCCGAAGGGTTACAAGTGGGCACAACATACAACTGGACGTCACTAGTTGTGTAAAGACATGTGTAGGTGCTGGAAGCTAAACCTGAAACACACAGATGCCAGCAAAGTCCAATAAGCAAAAATTCAGCTGTTACCTAAGCTGGTCTTACTTCTATCCAGATAAAGCTTGGTTCCTAGTGGCTTAGATATGGTAAGTGCCAAGGGCAATCTGACTTGGCCAGGTTCAGATAAAATTGGCAGCCTCAGGTTGGATGAGCTTCTGTCTCCTCCTGCACTTGTCTTGAGATCTCTCTCTGTACTACTCCATTACTCAACTCTGTTCTCACTGGTTCTAACCAGTCAGATAGTTATATATAATGAGGAAATAGCACCATCTAGTGTTGGAATGGTGAAATAATTTAACTCAGCCTAAATAGGTTTTCCCTCCAGCTTCAGATACAAAGGATAATAGAATGACATGGCTATAACAAATACAAAGTTTGCGGTGTCCCTTTTCACATCATATGTGGGACACTGCAATTAGGAATGAGAAAGACACTAATGAACTGGATCATTATATGGAATATGGATACTAAGGACTACAGGAAACCAGGGTTGCCAACTGTCCAGAAATTTCTGGACAGTCCGTAAAAATAGGTAACTTCTTCCTGTGTCCGTGAAAAAAATGTATGTGTCCATGATTTTTTTTATGCTGGTGGTACTTGACTAGATTATTTTGGTTATAATTATCATCTAACAGTAAATTATGGTAATGAGTTCTTATCAGTATACTGAGCTATAGACATAGATTACTTATAATCTTCATCATTCATTATGGCTTTCCAATTTGTTCATAAAAAATGTTGGCTGTCCATGATTTTGAGATAAGTTGTCCAGAAAAAAGAAAAATTCCGGTTGGCAACTCTGCAGGAAACAAGTGATGATTGGGCCCCTAGGACAAAAGAGAACATGAATGCTGCATCTTACCTGGAAGCAAATGTAATATCAACCACCAGGAAGTCGTCACGCTGATAGCTTTAGTAACACCTGATGGTCCATTTGACTGTTCATCACCACTGGTAATACAAAAGCTCATTGACTCAGATGGCCAATGATATTTTAGCCCTGGTGACCTAGATGCCATTAAAATGATTATGTCTCATTATTATTGTCACTAGAGATGAGCGAGCATACTCATACTCGAGTCTTGGTGCTCGTTCGAGTATTAGGGTACTCGTAAGTGCTCGCTGCTCGGACGAGTATCTCGCCATGCTCGAGGAAATGGCAACTTCCGCATCGTGCTTTTTTGGCGCCTATAAACTCAGCCAATCACAAGCCAGGAGACTCTGCAGTACACCCAGCATCACGTGGGGCCCTTACATGTCGATAGCAGGGGTTGGCTGGCCTGATCAGGTGACCCTGGAATATACTACTGACTGGCCACGGTGCTCGGCTCAGATGCTGTCTGGATGTCGTTAGGGATAGAGCTGCTGCGTTTCAGGGAGAGTGTTAGGGCCTGCATTTAGTTCTCTGTTAGGCAGGAATCACCCACAAAGAACCCAACAGCCCTTCTAAGGGCTACAAGACATTTTTTTTTGTCTCCTGGCTTGGCTGGCTGGCACTAGTAGTGCAGCTATCGCCATATATAACCCCCTTTTTTTTTAATGTTATATCTCAGTGATACAAATCCATTGCACACAGCAGTGTGGAACCATTCTGTGTGTCACAGTTCATCTGTCCACTCACGCCAATCCATATTTTCTGTCCAGGTGACACTTTCTGTACGTCACTTAATACAACCAAGTCTTTTGCTGCCTGTCACGTATATAGCTTGATCCCAAAAATCTCTGTGCGACATTTGTCTGGGTCGCAGTCTAAATAGCCACCGTCAGTAGGGTGTCAGTTAGCTCTACAATAGTTTCTGCACGTCACGTTCCAAAAAAAAACAAAACTCCAAAAAAAAAATTAAAAAAAAATAGTTTTTTTGTTGTTTTAGCTCAGTGATACAAATCCATTTCACAAAGCTGCGTGGAACCATTCTGTGTGTCACAGTTCATCTGTCCACTCATGCCAATCCGTATTTTCTGTCCAGGTGACACTTTCTGTACGTCACTTAATACAACCAAGTCTTTTGCTGCCTGTCACGTATATAGCTTGATCCCAAAAATCTCTGTGCGACATTTGTCTGGGTCGCAGTCTAAATAGCCACCGTCAGTAGGGTGTCAGTTAGCTCTACGATAGTTTCTGCACGTCACGTTCCCAAAAAAACAAAACTACAAAAAAATATATTAAAAAAAATATATAAAAAAATACTTTTTTTGTTGTTTTAGCTCAGTGATACAAATCCATTTCACACAGCAGTGTGGAACCATTCTGTGTGTCACAGTTCAGCTGTCTACTCACTCCAATTCGTATTTTCTGTCCAGGTGACACTTTCTGTACGTCACTTAATCCAACGAGGTCTTTTGCTGTAACGTATATAGCTTGATCAAAAAAATCTCTGTGCGACATTTGTCTGGGTCGCAGTCTAAATAGCCACCGTCAGAAGGGTGTCAGTTAGGTCTACGATAGTTTCTGTACGTCACGTTCCAAAAAAACCAAAACGGCAAAAAATATATATACAAAAAAATATATTAAAAAAATAGTTTTTTTGTTGTTTTAGCTCAGTGATACAAATCCATTTCACACAGCTGCGTGGAACCATTCTGTGTGTCACAGTTCATCTGTCCACTCACGCCAATCCGTATTTTCTGTCCAGGTGACACTTTCTGTACGTCACTTAATACAACCAAGTCTTTTGCTGCCTGTCACGTATATAGCTTGATCCCAAAAATCTCTGTGCGACATTTGTCTGGGTCGCAGTCTAAATAGCCACCGTCAGTAGGGTGTGAGTTAGGTCTGCGATAGTTTCTGCACGTCACATTCCAAAAAAAAAAAACTACAAAAAAAATATATATAAAAAAAATATATAAAAAAATATTTTTTTTGTTGTTTTAGCTCAGTGATACAAATCCATTTCACACAGCTGCGTGGAACCATTCTGTGTGTCACAGTTCAGCTGTCTACTCACTCCAATTCGTATTTTCTGTCCAGGTGACACTTTCTATACGTCACTTAATCCAACCAGGTCTTTTGCTGTAACGTATATAGCTTGATCAAAAAAATCTCTGTGCGACATTTGTCTGGGTCGCAGTCAAAATACCCACCATTAACAGGGTGTGAGTTAGGTCTACGATAGTTTCTGCACGTCACGTTCCAAAAAAAACAAAACTACAAAAAAAATATATAAAAAAAATATTAAAAAAATAGTTTTTTAGTTGTTTTAGCTCAGTGATACAAATCCATTTCACAAAGCTGCGTGGAACCATTCTGTGTGTCACAGTTCATCTGTCCACTCACGCCAATCCGTATTTTCTGTCCAGGTGACACTTTCTGTACGTCACTTAATACAACCAAGTCTTTTGCTGCCTGTCACGTATATAGCTTGATCCCAAAAATCTCTGTGCGACATTTGTCTGGGTCGCAGTCTAAATAGCCACCGTCAGTAGGGTGTGAGTTAGGTCTACGATAGTTTCTGCACGTCACGTTCCAAAAAAAACAAAACTACAAAAAAAATATATAAAAAATATATATAAAAAAATAGTTTTTTAGTTGTTTTAGCTCAGTGATACAAATCCATTTCACACAGCTGCGTGGAACCATTCTGTGTGTCACAGTTCAGCTGTCTACTCACTCCAATTCATATTTTCTGTCCAGGTGACACTTTCTGTACGTCACTTAATACAACCAAGTCTTTTGCTGCCTGTCACGTATATAGCTTGATCCCAAAAATCTCTGTGCGACATTTGTCTGGGTCGCAGTCTAAATAGCCACCGTCAGTAGGGTGTGAGTTAGGTCTACGATAGTTTCTGCACGTCACGTTCCAAAAAAAACGAAACTACAAAATATATATTAAAAAAATAGTTTTTTTGTTGTTTTAGCTCAGTGATACAAATCCATTTCACACAGCAGTGTGGAACCATTCTGTGTGTCACAGTTCAGCTGTCTACTCACTCCAATTCGTATTTTCTGTCCAGGTGACACTTTCTGTACGTCACTTAATCCAACCAGGTCTTTTGCTGTAACGTATATAGCTTGATCAAAAAAATCTCTGTGCGACATTTGTCTGGGTTGCAGTCAAAATAGCCACCATTAACAGGGTGTGAGTTAGGTCTACGATAGTTTCTGCACGTCACGTTCCAAAAAAACAAAACTACAAAAAAAATATATTAAAAAAATATATATAAAAAAAATAGTTTTTTAGTTGTTTTAGCTCAGTGATAAAAACCCATTTCACACAGCTGCGTGGAACCATTCTGTGTGTCACAGTTCATCTGTCCACTCACACCAATCCGTATTTTCTGTCCAGGTGACACTTTCTGTACGTCACTTAATACAACCAAGTCTTTTGCTGCCTGTCACGTATATAGCTTGATCCCAAAAATCTCTGTGCGACATTTGTCTGGGTCGCAGTCTAAATAGCCACCGTCAGTAGGGTGTGAGTTAGGTCTATGATAGTTTCTGCACGTCACGTTCCAAAAAAAACAAATCTACAAAAAAAATATATTAAAAAAAATATAGAAAAAAAATAGTTTTTTAGTTGTTTTAGCTCAGTGATACAAATCCATTTCACACAGCTGCGTGGAACCATTCTGTGTGTCACAGTTCAGCTGTCTACTCACTCCAATTCGTATTTTCTGTCCAGGTGACACTTTCTTTACGTCACTTAATTAAACCAGACTGAACAAGTTTGTGGGTTTCAGTACACCAGGCCCATTTATTTTTTATATAATACACTTATATACAGAAAATGTTGAACCCCAGGGCTAAGGGTCGAGGACGAGGGCGTCGAGGGTACACTCCCTAGCTTCATGTCTCAACTTACAGGGACACGTGGTAGAGGACTGTTCAAACCACAACAGTGCGAACAGCTGATGTCGTGGATTGCGGACAATGCTTCAAGTAATTTGTCCACCAGTCAGTCTTCCACGCAGTCCACCCACGTTACCCAAGGGAGCACTCCTCTGGCTCCTCCACCTCAACCTCCTTCCCCCCAGTCTGCCCCCTCCCAGGAAAATTTGGAATGCGATCCGGCATACTCTCAGGAACTGTTTTCTGGACCCTTCCCAGAGTCACAAACCACTTCTCAGGTTGCTGCTGACCTCGTTCCCGATGCCCAAGTTTTCCAACTGTCGCAGTCTGTGGGTGATGATGATGATGATGACAATGTTGAGTTAGTGGAAGAAGTTTGTAAAGAGGTGTCGGACGATGAGGAGACACAGTTGTCAGACAGTGGTGAAGTTGTTGTCAGGGCAGGAAGTCCGAGGGGGGAGCAGACTGAGGAATCGGAGGATGACAAGATGGCTGACCCAAGCTGGGTTCATATGCCGAGTGAAGACAGTGCTTCTGAGGCGGAGGCGAGTGCTGCACCAGAACAGGTTGGAAGAGGCAGTGGTGTGGCCAGAGGGAGAAGCAGGGCCAGAGCTGGTGCATCAGCAGCAACTTTTTCACGTAGTGAAGCTCCTGTGGCGAGGCCTAGATGTTCGCAAGTCTGGAGGTTCTTTAAGGAAAGTGAGGATGACCGACGGACTGTGGTGTGCAACCTGTGCCACACCAGGATCAGCAGGGGTGCCACCACTACTAGCCTAACCACCACCAGCATGCGCAGGCATATGAGTGCTAAACACCCCACTCAATGGAACCAAGGCCGTTCACCACCTCCTGCGGGTCACATCACTGCTCCTTCCCCTGTGTCACTCGCTGCCTCTGCTAGTCAACCCCCTGCGTCACTCGCTGCCTCTGCTAGTCAACCCCCTGCCCAGGACCCCGGCACGAGCGCCTCCCGCCGGAAAACCACACCTTCTCCTCCACAGTGTCCACCAATGTGTCCCAGCGCAGCGTTCAGCTGTCTTTACAGCAGACGCTGGAGCGCAAGAGGAAATACAGTTCCACCCACCCACATGCCCAAGCCCTCAACGTCCACATCTCCAAATTGCTTAGTCTGGAGATGCTGCCCTATAGGCTGGTAGAGACCTTTCGCAATCTCATGGCGGTGGCTGCCCGTCGGTATTCAGTCCCCAGCCGCCACTATTTTTCCCGATGTGCCGTCCCAGCCCTACACCAGCACGTGTCAGAGAACATCATCCGTGCCCTGAACAACGCTGTTTCTGAGAAGGTCCACCTAACCACGGACACGTGGACAAGTGCTGCCGGGCAGGGACACTATATCTCACTGACGGCACATTGGGTTAACTTGGTGGAGGCTGGGACCGAGAATGACCCTGGGGCCGCTCATGTACTGCCCACACCGAGGATTGCGGGGCCTACCTCGGTCACGGTCTCTCAGACGTACTATGCCTCCTCCTCCGACCCCCTCCTCCTCCACCGAATTACCATCCGTGGGCACGGCGCCTTCAGTCGGTAGCTCTAGGCGCAGCAGCAGTGCCGTGGGTAAGCGCCAGCAGGCGGTGCTCAAACTGCTGAGCTTAGGTGACAAAAGGCACACCGCCCAAGAGCTGTTACAGGGCATCACGGCGCAGACCGATGTGTGGCTGGCACCGCTGAACCTCAAGCCAGGCATGGTTGTGTGTGACAACGGGCGTAACCTGGTGGCGGCTCTGCAACTCGGCAGACTGACACATGTGCCATGCCTGGCCCACGTGTTCAATCTCATAGTTCAGCGGTTCCTCAAGACATACCCCAATCTGTCTGATTTGCTCACCAAGGTGCGCCGCATCTGTGCACATTTCCGCAAGTCAACCACAGATGCTGCCACTCTCAGGGCAGCGCAGCACCGCCTACAACTGCCCGCTCACCGACTGTTGTGCGACGTGCCCACGAGATGGAATTCCACATTAAACATGTTATCCAGAGTTTACCAGCAGCGCAGAGCGATTGTAGACTGCCAGATGTCAACTTCCACCAGAACTGGTAGTCAGGTCAGTCAGATTCCTCAAGTCTACAATGAGGAGTGGACGTGGATGTCTGATATCTGCCAGGTGTTGAGCAACTTTGAGGAGTCAACACAGATGGTCAGCGGCGATGCCGCCATTATCAGCCTCACCATCCCGCTGCTTTGCCTTTTGAAAAACTCAGTGCTCAGCATGAAGTCGGATGCTTTGAGCTTGTCACAAGAGACGGTGGAGGAAGATACGTCGCTTGATAGCCAGAGCACCCTCCGGTCTGTTTCTCAGCGCGTATCGGAGGAGGGGGATGAGGATGAGGAGGAAGAGGAGGAGAATGTCGGCGAGACAGTAGAGGGTACCAGTGCTCAGTCCTTAACTCTTGAGCGTGTATGGGCTGAAGAGGAGGACTTGGAGGAGGAGGAGGAAATGGAGAGTCAGGCCAGTGAGGAGAGGGAATTCTTGCGTGTTGGGACTCTGGCGCACATGGCAGACTTCATGTTAGGCTGCCTATCCCGTGGCCCTCGCGTTAGAAGAATTTTTTCAAACACCGATTACTGGGTGTTCACTCTCCTGGACCCACAGTACAAGCAGAACCTTTCCACTCTCATCCCTGCAGAGGAAAGGAGTATGAGAGTGAATAGATATCAACAGGCCCTGGTGCACAAGCTGAAACAATTCTTCCCATCTGACGCCGCTAGCGGCAGAGGGCATGGTTCTGTGGGCCAAATAGCGGGGGAGAGGAGTCGAGCAGGCAGCTTGTCCAGCACTGGCAGGGGAACGCTCTCCAAGGCCTTTGCCAGTTTTATGTCACCCCAGCAAGACACTGTCACCTGTCCCCAGTCTAGGCAGAGTAGGGGGGAGCTGTACAGAAATATGGTGAGGGAGTACCTAGCTGACCATACCAACGTCCGTAGCGATCACTCTGCTCCATACAACTACTGGGTTTCAAAGCTGGACACGTGGCCTGAACTGGCGCTGTACGCCTTGGAGGTGCTGGCCTGCCCTGCCGATAGCGTGCTGTCAGAGCGGGTATTCAGTGCAGCTGGTGGCGTCATCACCGATAAGCGTACACGCCTGTCCACTGACAGCGCTGACAGGCTGACGCTTATTAAAATGAACAAAGCCTGGAATTCAAATCTCCTCCGGGGGAAAGCAGCTAAAGATTAACATTACTTATGTATCCGATTCCTCTTCTCTACTCCTCTTACTCCTCCTCCTCCATGTCGTCTTTGCCTAACGCTGACTAAAAAAACGCCATTTTTTAGAGGTCCAACTGGCACTCTTTTACCACAATTTTTCAGGAGGGCCCCCTACAGGCCCTCTCTCCAAACAATTTTTCCAGAGGTCCGCCTACAGGCCCTCTCTTCAAACAATTTTTCCGGAGGTCCAACTACAGGCCCTCTCTCCAAACAATTTTTCCGGAGGTCCACCTACAGGCCCTCTCTCCAAACAATTTTTCCGGAGGTCCACCTACAGGCCCTCTCTCCGGTTCCAGTTTCCAGTTTTATTTGCGCAAACTGCGTAAATTTTTTTTTTGGGATAGGTGTGAAAAATAATATTACCTGCGTATCTATATTGTCCAACATTGGATACGGTAGCAACAAGAAGACCAAACACATGCTGCCCACAGGGTTCCGCAAATTCCTGGTCCACAATGTCAAGGAGCTCGAGGTTCTGTTGATGAGCAACAAGTCCTTCTGTGCAGAAATTGCCCACAACGTCTCCTCAAAGAACCTAAAGACCATTGTGGAGAGAGCGGCACAGCTCGCCATCAAAGTGATGAACCACAACGCCAGACTGCGCAGCGAAGATAACGAATAAATATCTCTGTGGTTATTTGTGCTAAATAAAAGTTAAATAAACACACAAAAACAAAAATTGATCTGTTCCTGTGCCTGATCCACCCAAGTTGAATCTGTCCCATCATGAGAAAGTCCCCCCAAGGAGTCCCCACTGTAACTTGCTTCCCATACAACTACCTCACCCCCCGACACCTGTGTCTCGCCATTGTCCACCACCTTCTCAGACAACACTGGTAAATCCCCACTGTCAGCACACGGAGACTGCAAAAGGTCTTGCGAATTGGGGCAGAGAATGTTCTGGGGTAGCACATCAGAGAAGGGGTGACTATGGGGTTCCAGGGAGTACGTGACCACATGCAATCTCCATCTAAAAAGTCATGCCACACTTGATCGAGCTCATAATTGACAATTGTACCGGTTGATGCTAAATTTTTAAGTTGGGGTCCTGTGTCGTCATTCTAACTACATCCGGCTGTTGTCACCACCACACACGCTAGCCCAGGGGGCACTCCTCTGGCTCTTCCAGCTCAACCTCCGTCCCCCCAGCCTGCCCCCCCACCTACAGGCCCTCTCTCCAAACAATTTACGTCTTTTTCCTATCTTTCACTCTCTCCAAACTATTTTTCCGGATAGCTGCCATATACGGTATTAAACTGAGTAGTATACATAGAAGACATACCACACTTGATCAATCTCATAATTTACGACTGTACCGGTTGATGCTAAATTTTTAAGTTGGGGTCCTGCGTCGTCATTCTAACTACATCCGGCTGTTGTCACCACCACACACGCTAGCCCAGGGGGCACTCCTCTGGCTCTTCCAGCTCAACCTCCTTCCCCCCAGCCTGCCCCCCCAACTACAGGCCCTCTCTCCAAACAATTTACGTCTTTTTCCTATCTTTCTCTCTCTCCAAACTATTTTTCTGGATAGCTGCCATATACGGTATTAAACTGAGTAGTATACATAGAACACATACCACACTTGATCTATACCAGGGGTGCACAACCTGCGGCCCAGGGGTCACATGTGGCCCTTGATACCATTCTGTGTAGCCCCATCCATCTGGTAACAGACATGTATGTCCATGTTTTGTGGCTGCTCACATGCATTTTTCATGTATTTCTCCCATTAGATGGGTCTCCTGGAACTGTAACTAGACATTAATGGTATACACTGTGTGTTCAATCTGCCATAAATACAGTATTTCAGTTGGTAATACCCCTTTAAATTTTATTTTCGGCCCTTGACGTTGGTTCAGTCGGACAATGTGGCCCCCACCCAGAAAACGTTGTGCACCCCTGATCTATACTGAACGTCACTTTTAAAAATACGTCATTTTCCTCTCTTTCTCTCATTTGTCTGGGTTGCAATTAAGCAGACCACGTCTGCCTAATCTAATAGTTTCCGTGTAATTGCTCCATACTGCACGTCTTTTTCCTCTCTTTCTCACTCTCCAAACTATTTTTCCGGATAGGTGCCGTATACGGTATTAAACTCAGAAGAATACATACCGTACCGGTTGATGCTACAGTTTTTCCAAATCCATCCGGGTGTTGTCACCACCACACACGCTAGCCCAGGGGGCACTCCTCTGGCTCTTCCAGCTCAACCTCCTTCCCCCCAGCCTGCCCCCCACCTACAGGCCCTCTCTCCAAACAATTTACCCAGATAGGGGACGTATTAGATATTGTACTGATTTTTTTTAGGTTCTTCTTTTAATTGCCTCCTGACCTGTGATAGGCAGAGCATGGACACGTCCCCTTAGCTTCAGTAGGAAAGACACTCCCCTGGCCAGAGCAAGCTCTTTTTCCTTTTCCGTGTTCAAAAAATCCATGAAATATATGGTCCCAAGATAGGGGACGTATACGATTTTAAACTGAGAAGAATCGATACCACACATGCCCCACTAGGAGAATTTGGGGTAATGGTGGGATTAGGCAGCCTCAGAGGCATCCATGCATGCTGCCCCTGCTGTTTCCTGTCCATTTCCATGGTGTTTCCATCATTTTCTGAGGTTTCCAGGTTTTCACCCAGCCTTCCCTAGGCAGAGCCTTGGTCCCCTGCAAAAAATGCTCGAGTCTCCCATTGACTTCAATGGGGTTCGTTATTCGAAACGAGCACCCGAGCATCGGGAAAAGTTCGACTCGAATAACGAGCACCCGAGCATTTTAGTGCAAAATTTGGAACTGCATTATGAAAAAGTTAGGCTCTGTTCACACAAGTTCCGTTGGGCGCCTTTATGGCAGATCCAACTTTGTTGGAAAGAAATAGCACAGCACGGAGTACTATTGCATCTGACGTTACCCATCGGGCTATATTAGTTTGTCATGAGATGGATCTGTCACAGCTTGAATTCTCAAACAGAAAGATGGAATTTCTAACCCAATTATATAAACAAGTGGAAAATTACCACTGCACTGACAGATAGCACTGAATGATCAGTAATATTAGGGTGGGTTCACATCATGTTTTTCCCATCCTTATGAAAAATATATACGTTAAACGAATGCCTCAGACTGATGCCATACAGTGGCATCTGTTCACCATAGAGATGCATTGTAATAAAAAAAAGGTATACTTTTTACTGGACTGTGCAGGATACAATAACGTGGTGTGCTGCGTTTTTTTTATACTTTTTTCCTAATGTATACATCAAACTGAGGCATAAAACGTGATGTGAACCCAACCTAACATAGTAATAATTATAGGTTATATATAGAATTTGCCAATACTTTCCTTTTCTATACATAAAGCAGCAGTGTGCTCTAGAGAGGGCAGAGTGCCTGAACGCTCCTCCAGCTATTTAGTAATGCATATGACGTCATGTAATTTTCAGAGTACATCTACTTAATAAACTCATCCATCTCTTTATTGTCAGCAGAACAAAGGTCAGTAACGCAGGAACTATTGTCAACCACGATGAAAAATTACAAAATTGGAGCAACTCGAAACCATCACTAAAATTACAATCTATTTGGAAAGAATGAATCTATGTTTCAGGTTCCGTCTATGTAAAATATATAGGGCGCACATTCATCAATGCAACATATGAGTTATCTCAGATATTGTAAATTGTAAGTAGAGGGAAATGCAGCCTCTAGAAGCATTTTTTTCCAATGTTGCCAAATTTGAATCGGAAACACAAGACCTTGTCACAGGTTTACTCCAATTATCAGAGCAGTGCACTGTTAAAAGGACCCTCCAGTTACAGAAAACACATTCACATTAACTAGGAAACGAAGAGAACATTTACCTATCTCCTTTTCACCTATTAAGCTACAGATCTGCCAATTCTCAAGCTCCTCTTCTTCTATCCAAGATGGCTGCATGGCTTCTTAGACCACCTGATGTGCATGTGGTAGTCCAAGACTCTTTAAGACACTTCCTGCTGCCTTCAGATTGGTCAGAACTGTTCACATGAGCAATGCTGGCCAATCCAAGGGCAGGGCTGGACAAGCAGGAAGTGTCTTGGAAAAGGTGGTTCTGTTCATTCCCTAGTTAAAGGGTGTGAGGAATAAGGTATCATGATCAAGGTTTTAGCCATGATTTAATCACAGCAATCTGCTGGCACCTGGCAGATGGAGTAAACACCTCAGGGGTCCTCCCTTCAAAGCAGGTCACTTGTATACAATTCACATCTTTCCCAGCCATTCCGGAACCAGAGCCCTTTCCATAGGAAGAACCCTTAGCAGGGAGCTATCATCTTGTTAGATATGATACCTACTTTAGAGACATATTGGAGCCAGGAATTAATAAAGAATTATGGACTGGCTGTTCATCACAAGCATAAGCCAATCATATATTCGTGAAACGGGGACAGTGAGGGATAGGTACATATCCATAAGTTAGCGATCACATGTCAGGAAGCGGAGATACGGAGATCTCCAAGCAGGAACCCGATAAGTGTGTCATGTTTGGTCTCCACCTGTAGCCGGAACTAAGGCGGATCAGTTGGTGCCAGAACCCTTTCCCTCTGTCCTCCCGGTCTGGAGCTATGGGCCATATTGGTTTTGTGGAGCTTTTTGCTACCAGAACTGCAACAGGGGGATTGACTCCTCCCGGGAGGAGGGTAGTGGCCGGCTTCAGGATAAAAGGCCCCAGAGAACAGAGGCCATTGTCTTTCTCTGGAGGGGGGTCACCCTGAACACGGTGTTTGGAGAGATCTTGGACAAGCTACTGACATCACTGCCCCCCATGTGGTTATAGCTAGGCCTTACCTCAACCCAGAAATCATCTTAACGGACTATCCATCGCTCTGGTAACTGACTATTATTGTATTCAATTCTGTTGTACCATACCACTTGTATTTGCATATCTGACCACTGTATCCATCTTCTGTGTATATAGTTATATCTAGTGAGCCCTTAAGGCGATTAAATATATAATTTAATCTTGTGCTGTTCTTGTATCTTGGTCACGAATCCCCACGTCCGTGTTCTCGGTAATATTGTTATATGCTACCCGGGTTGGCTGCTCTCCCGATATAATCCGCTAACGGACCGGAGTTATATCAAACGAGAGCTGGTGGCAGTACTACTGGGCTGGTGATAGCGAAAGGGGTCTCTCAGCTGGTCAGGATTGTGAGTGAGCGCAGCGCCACGCAGGGATCGCATGGGCTACCCTCTCTCCCTTTCTGTGCCTGCCTTTGGACAGGATGCGTCTGTGAAAAACTGTGCCTTAACCTTACACACTACGTGTTTGTAGTCAAAGACTGAACCGTACAGTGTGATCCCCCATGTAAGCACACGCAGGGGCAGGGCTGCGGGTACTGTTCGTCACAAAGGGCTTGGCCACTTCCTTGCTACTTGTGACCAATGTGTTTGTTAGATGATTATATGGCACTTTAATATAGCCTTTGTTGAAATTCTGCACAATTTTCAATATTTCAGTATGTATGCCCCCTTGTTTGCCAAGTCATTTGTGAAGTCAATTATCAGGCCCCTCGGTTGCAAAAAAAAAAATGTTTCTTTACTCAAATGATGATGGGAGTAGTAGTACATATAGTAGCAAAACGCACAGCTCCAAAGTATATCACAGTGTAGTATTCTCCCAATAGCTGTGTATGGGGAGCAACAATGATAGTAGTAGTAGTCCCTGACTCTCCTTCTAAGGACACTTTGCAGTCTCTCCAAAAAACCACAGATGTGCCATTCTGTTCTCCTTAAAGGGAAGTGAGACATGTAGAGAAAGTTAATACAAGGCAGTTATTGTGATTGTCCATATTTCCTCCATTGCAGGTTGGATTCATTTTTCCATCACATTATACACTGCTCGTACCCAGGGATTATGACCATCGTGTAATCCAGCAGAGGTGGCCATGCTGGAAAATGCGTCATCCTCTCTGGTGGCTAGGATTGCGGCCTTTTCCTGCTGGATTGCAGGGTGGTCTTAACCTCTGGAAATAAATATTACATTAATTATACAGAGATTGTACATATATTAACTGCAGGAATGCATTCATCCTCAGGATAGGTCATCAGTATGCCATCAGCGGGGGTCTAATGCTCAGCACCCCCACAATTAGCTGTTCCTAGCAGTCTCTGGCGCTAGAACTAGCACTGTGAATGATAATTGACTCACAGCTCCATTCAAAATGCTGTGGTCATGCCAGGGTTACCATTCACTTCAAGAGAACACTTGGCACGGCACGGGCAAAACACTTTGAATGGAGCTGTGCTTCCGGAGTCAGGAAAACCCCTTTAATTCATTCTGGATTGACCATTGTAAGTGGCGACTATAACTATTAAATGTTAGTAATTGGTTCTGACCCCCAAAATGTCATCCCAAAATGAGAAAAATGAAAATCAAAGAAAATAGACATATAACACAGATGCAGCAAATCCTTACATATATGTCAGAAAGATCTGCTGTAAATTGCTATCAGAGGAAAGGAACTTTCTATTCAGAGGAAAGGAGCTTCTTCAGGGTTCTGTATAGAACACACAATGTACCAGAAAAATAAACTGGAGCTGCCCTACGGTTAGCTGAAGCTGCTTTTCAAAGGAGCAGCTCGTTCTGACCCAGGGAAAGAGCAGTACAGAACGTGTAGTTCTGCACTGTACTGTAGAGAGTACTACTAGACAGTAAATCACTGCATGCACTGCAGCAAAAATATTTCCATACCAATTCAAAATTTCTGTTTAGCAGCCCCTTTTTTACTTTGTGGGATTCCAGTACTGCATCATTATGGATCCATTGTTAAAGGAGCTGTCTCACCTGGAACATTGCTAGGATATGCCTCCAATGTCAGATAAGTGCGGGACCCACACCTATCTGACATTGGTGGCATATCCTTGAGACACGCCATCAATGTTCCAGATGAGACAACCCCTTTAATTACCACCATATACAGCCATATACTTCATACATACACTCTTAAAGGTGGGGCAATTTTTTTTATTATTATTATTGCATTGTACTTATTTTGAGCTAAAAATAATTTTTTAATTGATCTTTATTAAAAATATGGAATCCTTTTTTCTGTACAGAGCTGAGATGCTCCAGTAGCTGCCTGTGGATTTTTTCTCTTTTCCGTCATCTGAGGAGCAGAAAGACTCCTTATCTCTGCTCTTTGACATTATGAACACTCATTATAGCTCAATGCTTATCTTACTGATAAGAATGTGGCTTAAACAAGTGTTTATGACCTCTTAGTAATTTAGAGATAAGGTTTATTAGTAGAGATGAGCGAGTAGTGAAATATTCGAAAGTTCGAAATTCGATTCGAATAGACCGCGAAATTCGACTATTCGACCGAATATCGAATCCCATTAAAGTCTATGGGAAAAAAATGCTCGCCACTTGGAAATCTCAATTCGACCACTTGGAGGTCACCAAGTCCACCCTGAAACCTCAGAAAAGGATGCCAACACTGCTGGAATGCAACTGGGACAGCAGGGGAAGCATGTCTGGGTGCATATAACGCGCCCAAGTCGCACTATTACGCCACTATCACAGCCTCTCAACAATACACTCCAAAGACAATGTAACCTCTCTGTAAAGTGAGACCATACAAGGAAACCTTCTTTCCTCTACATTGCCATGGACCCCAAGCCAAACTAGACAAAAAAGAAGATAAAATTCTGCACCCCTTAAAATCACGTTGCCTATGACAACCACAGATGGCATAGGCAAAGGGGAAAGCAAATAGACCCCACCCCTAATTGTCATTGTGTGTGTGTGTGAGATGTGGTCAGACATGTCTTCTTTAAAATGTAAAAACAACTCAAACACATGCAGAAGCCTTAAAATGCCCAAATTGTTGGCGCTTGAGATGTCAGTGACCCGACCTGGCCCAGTGTCATGTCTAGCAGGTAAAGCAGTGGGGATGTTGAGGGATGCGTAGGACCGCAAAAGGCAGGAAGAGGCCGTGGGCTGGCCAGAGGCTCATGGAGAAGGCAGGCTAGAGCCCGCAGGGCCGCATCTCTTCCCTATAACAGGCCCCCACACAAAGCTCTCCCATCGAGGGCTCTTAGGTCCTTGTTGTGAAAATATTTTAATGAGTGCGCAAAGTTAGCTTGAGGTGAGCCCTCGAAAAAATTATATGGAGGCCCAAGAGGTGAGACCTCTTAAAAATTGTATTAAGGCCCAAGAGGTGAGCCATAATAAAAATTGTTTGTAGGCCAAGAGGTGAGACGTCTTAAAAATTGTGTGGAGGCTAAAGAGGTGAGACCTCTTAAAAATTATGTGGAGGCCCAAGAGGTGAGACCTCTTAAAAATTATGTGGAGGCCCAAGAGGTGAGACCTCTTAAAAATTATGTGGAGGCCCAAGAGGTGAGACCTCTTAAAAATTATGTGGAGGCCCAAGAGGTGATACCTCTTAAAAATTATGTGGAGGCCCAAGAGGTGAGACCTCTTAAAAATTATGTGGAGGCCCAAGAGGTGAGAGCTCTTAAAAATTATGTGGAGGCCCAAGAGGTGAGACCTTTTAAAAATTATGTGGCGGCCCAAGAGGTGAGACCTCTTAAAAATTAATGTGGCGGCCCAAGAGGTGAGACCTCTTAAAAATTTTGTGGAGGCCCAAGAGGTGAGACCTCTTAAAAATTATGTGGAGGCCCAAGAGGTGAGACCTCTTAAAAATTATGTGGAGGCCCAAGAGGTGAGACCTTGATAAAATTATGTGGAGGCCCAAGAGGTGAGACCTCGATAAAATTATGTGGAGGCCCAAGAGGTGAGACCTCTTAAAAATTATGTGGAGGCCCAAGAGGTGAGACCTCTTAAAAATTATGTGGAGGCCCAAGAGGTGAGAGCTCTTAAAAATTATGTGGAGGCCCAAGAGGTGAGACCTCTTAAAAATTATGTGGAGGCCCAAGAGGTGAGACCTCTTAAAAAATTATGTGGCGGCCCAAGAGGTGAGACCTCTTAAAAATTTTGTGGAGGCCCAAGAGGTGAGCCATAAATATATAAATTTTTTTTATTTACGGAGCAATTCTACGGCGGTTAAGGAGGAGGAGGAGGAGGTGGAGGAGGAAATGGCACTTCATACAGATGGCACTTCACTTTTGGCTGCTTTCCACTGTTGGAGAAGCAAAGTCCGGGTCAATCCACTTGCTGTTCATTTTGATTAGCGTCAGCCTGTCGGCACTGTCGGTTGACAGGCGGCTGCGCTTATCGGTTATAATGCCCCCGGCTGCGCTGAACACCCTTTCGGATAGCACGCTGGCGGCAGGGCAGGCAAGCACCTCCAAGGCGTACAGGGACAGTTCCAGCCACGTGTCCAACTTGGAGACCCAGTAAGTGTAGGACGCCGAGGGATCGGGGAGGACAGGG
>ONZH01005288.1:0-21704 GCA_900303285.1 Rhinella marina
ACTGTGACACACAGAATGGTTCCACGCAGCTGTGTGAAATGGATTTGTATCACTGAGCTAAAACAACTAAAAAACAATTTTTTTAAATTTTTTTTTGGAGTTTTGTTTTTTTGGGACCGTGACGTGCAGAAACTATCGTAGAGCTAACTGACACCCTAGTGACGGTGGCTATTTAGACTGCGACCCAGACAAATGTCGCACAGAGATTTTTGGGATCAAGCTATATACGTGACAGGCAGCAAAAGACTTGGTTGTATTAAGTGACGTACAGAAAGTGTCACCTGGACAGAAAATACGGATAGGAGTGAGTGTAATGAACTGTGACACACAGAATGGTTCCACGCAGCTGTGTGAAATGGGTTTGTATCACTGAGCTAAAACAACTAAAAAACTATTTTTTTTAATTTTTTTTTTGGAGTTTTGTTTTTTTGGGAACGTGACATGCAGAAACTATCGTAGAGCTAACTGACACCCTACTGACGGTGGCTATTTAGACTGCGACCCAGACAAATGTCGCACAGAGATTTTTGGGATCAAGCTATATACGTGACAGGCAGCAAAAGACTTGGTTGTATTAAATGACGTACAGAAAGTGTCACCTGGACAGAGAATATGGATTGGAGTGAGTGGACAGCTGAACTGTGACACACAGAATGATTCCACGCAGCTGTGGGAAATGGATTTGTATCACTGAGCTAAAACAACTAAAAAACTATTTTTTTTATTTTATTTTTTTTGGAGATTTATTTTTTTGGGAACATGACGTGCAGAAACTATCGTAGAGCTAACTGACACCCTACTGACGGTGGCTATTTAGACTGCGACCCAGACAAATGTCGCACAGAGATTTTTGGGATCAAGCTATATACGTGACAGGCAGCAAAAAACTTGGTTGTATTAAGTGACGTACAGAAAGTGTCACCTGGACAGAAAATACGGATTGGAGTGAGTGGACAGCTGAACTGTGACACACAGAATGGTTCCACATTGCTGTGTGAAATGGATTTGTATCACTGAGATATAACATTAAAAAAAAAGGGGGTTATATATGGCGATAGCTGCACTACTAGTGCCAGCCAGCCCGCCAGCCAAGCCAGGAGACACAAAAAAATGTCTTGTAGCCCTTAGAAGGGCTGTTGGGTTCTTTGTGGGTATTTCCTGCCTAACAGAGAACTAAATGCAGGGCCTAACACTCTCCCTGAAACGCAGCAGCTCTATCCCTAACGACATCCAGACAGCATCTGAGCCGAGCACCGCGGCCAGTCACTAGTATATTCCAGGGTCACCTGATCAGGCCAGCCAACCGCTGCTATCGACATGTAAGGGCCCCAAAGAGTTTTTAGGCACCAAAAATGCACGATGCGGAAGTTGCCATTTCCTCGAGCATGGCGAGATACTCGTCCGAGCAGCGAGCACTTACGAGTACCCTAATACTCGAACGAGCACCAAGCTCGGACGAGTATGCTCGCTCATCTCTAATTGTAAACCTAATAAACTAAAATTGTCTCAAAATGTAGTAATCTAGATATTAGATAACACAGGCCCCACTTAATTCCCTGTTATGGGCTATACCTTGAGCATTATCCTGGCAGTTCCCTTGTATTCACCCTTTAACCCCTGTACAGAGATCTGAACTTTGCTATGGGGGAACCACCAGACCGCTACTTCTTTATGAAGTCTCTGTGTTATTGACAACTGACCCATAGGGGCTATATACACTGTTGAAGGGACGGTAAAGGTCAGGGCAGGCAGAGTACATGCTATACAGAAAATTGTTCGAAGTCAGGACAGGCAGTGGAGGGACAGAATCCAGTAAACAGGCAGAGGTCGGAACACAGGCAGACAACAAGACACATTTGCAGGAACTAGAGGGCTAAGAACTTTATTGCTAAGGCATATTCACACATATATTCCCACAGGGGAAGGTGCCTTAAGTTTGCCAGCCATAAGCTGGTGAGGATTTGGTGCCTGCTGGCCCTTTAAGAGCCGGATGCAGTGTGCATGTGCTTGTCCCATTGGCATAGAAAGCAGACTCAGCAGCTGGGACTCCAGAGGAGACAGTCACAGGAAGAGGAATCTGTATTTGGTGATCATACACTATGAAGAAAGGAGTCTTACTGGTAGACTCACTGGAATGACTATTGTAGGAAAACTCTGCCCAGATGAACAAAGCAACTCAGTCATCATGATGCAGAAGTGAAGTGATGCAAATAGTTAACCAAGACCTGATTGATATGTTCCACGTGACCATTGGATTGCAGATGGGAAGCTGATGAAAAGTCCAATTTGATATGAAATAGTTTGCAAAGGTAAACTGTACTACCCAATCAGAAATGTTGTGTAAGGGAAACCCATGTCACTGAAAAATGTACTTCATGAATATCATGTCTGTTACTGACTGTGGGTGTGGACCCACGGTAACAACTAGTTATTTTGACTTTGGGCTAAGCATAAGGGCATTGTCTTGGTGATTCCTTGGTATTTAGTTTTTAACCCCTGTAATGGGATCTAAACCTTTCTGCTGAGAACTAACTAGAATCCTCCCCGATCAGACAAGTCGACCGTCTGAAAATAGTCAATAATTTAATTGATGGTCAAAAAAATAAGGTATCACCGAAAACCATCTAAAACATAACTTTTAATGTCACTGGATAAAAACCTTGGTGCAACGAACAACACTTATATAACAAAGAGACAAACACAGGGAAAAGGTATGCTGTAAGGGGATGCTTGGTTGGTAATTGGGCAGAAGAAACTGTCCCTTATATACACCCTATACAGCTAAATAGCCCTGCCTGATGACAAAGGCAGGGCTATTTAGCTGTATAGGGTGTATATAAGGGACAGTTTCTTCTGCCCAATTACCAACCAAGCATCCCCTTACAGCATACCTTTTCCCTGTGTTTGTCTCTTTGTTATATAAGTGTTGTTCGTTGCACCAAGGTTTTTATCCAGTGACATTAAAAGTTATGTTTTAGATGGTTTTCGGTGATACCTGAGAACTAACTAGGCCAGTGGTGCCCAACCATTTTTCATCAGGGGGCCGCACTAGACATGGAATAAATTTTGCGGACCAGAACCAGGTAGCATTGCCAGAAAGAAATGCAATCATTAAAAAGGAAATGATTCTACTAATTTACAGATGTAGCAGCGCTAGCGATCACTGTTTTCGCATAGCGTTGCTAGTGAATCGCGACTTCACCTCTTTCACTCCTTTCACTAGCAGTAAAAGTATGCTAATTAGGTGAATTTGTACGCATTAGCGCACAATGCGTAGCATTAGCATACAAATGCGTACGCATTAGCATACAAATGCGTACGCATTAGTGTACAATGAATAACATTAGCATACAAATGCATATGCATTAGAATACAATGCATAGCATTAGCATACAAATTCGGACGCGTTAGCGTACAATGCGTAGCATTAGCCTACAAATCATCAGATGCGTACTCTATTTACGATATTGTTCTGCGCTCACGCGATTCTCCTGTGATCGCTAGCACTGCTACATCTGTAGATAACACAGTATTAGAAAGAAATCAGAAACCAGTAATAATTTCTGTACTCACTATTTGATGTCATTTCATTAATGTGATGTCTGCAGGTGTTTTCCAGAAACCAGTTTTGAAATGTTTGGATCAAAGTTTGTCACGTTGATTCTCAGTACAGAATGCATTTTTCGCCCCATAAGACGCACCTAGGTTTTAGAGGAGGACAATAAGAAAAAAAACCCAATAAGACCTCAGATCAGACCCCTATGTGAATAACCCCCAATCAGATCTCAGATAAGAGCTCCATGCCTCTCATATCAGCCCCAAATGCCTCTCTCAGCCCCCAAAGCCTCTATCAGCCAGCCCCCAATGTCTCTTTTAGCCCCCAATGCCTCTTTTAGCCCCCAATGAGTCTTTTAGATCCTAATGCCTCCATCAGCCCCCGAATGCCTTCTTTTAGCCTCTAGTGCCTCCATCAGCCCCCAAATGCCTTTTTTAGCCCCCTAATTGTCTCCATCAGCCCCCAAATGCCTCTTTTAGCCCCCCAATTGCCTCCATCAGCCCCCAAATGCCTCTATCAGCCCCCAAATGCCTCCATCAGCCCCCCAATTGCCTCCTTAAGCCCCCCAATTGCCTTCCAAATGCCCCCATCAGCCCTCCAAATGCCCCTATCAGCCGCAGAGTATATAAAATAAAAAAGCGCTTACCTCTCCTGCTCCTGGACGCCGCCGCTCCTCCGCTCCAGCATTCTTCTTCCTCCTTCAGTCGGCTGTTCTATGCACTGGCACGCACAGGGTGAGGTCACAGAGCTCCCTCATGCTGTGCGCAGTCCTGCACAGCCGAGTGGAGGACCAGGAAGCGGTGAGTACAGAGTCTTCACCGCTTCCTAGTCCTCTGGTGCTAATGAGCGCTTCCATAATGGAAGCGCTCATTAGCACTCGCCCCATAAGATGCAGGAGCGTTTGCGGGCCGCATGAAATGGCTTCGGGGCCGCATCTGGCCCACGGGCTGTAGGTTGGGCATCACTGAACTAGGCCACTACCTCTTCGAGTAGTCCTAGTGTAGTTGGCAGCTAACCCAAGTGGCCCAGAGACACAGTTCGGAAGCACCAAGGGATCAGGCAAAAGCATTGTCTGAGGTCAGGGAAGACTGAGTATATGCGTAATCCAGATAGCAGATCTAAGGTGAAACCATTAGATATGAGAGCAGAATCAGTAGTCAGGCTGGGTACGCTACACAGGTAGTCAGACATGAGTAAACTGCATTGCTGGTTACTGGACACTAGAGCAATCTACAGCTCAGGCACGCTACCACTAAAGAGGGTACTTTAAGCCCTTTTACCTCAGGCCAGTTTTCACCTTCTTGCAAGGCCATTTTTTGCAAATCTGACATGTGTCACTTTATATGGTAAAAACTATGGAAAACTTTTACTTATCCAAACCATTCTGAGAATGTTTTCTTGTGACACATTGTACTTCATGACCTTTATTTATGAAAAAATCCAAAATTTACCAAAAATTTGGAGAGATCAGCAATTTTTAAAAATTAATTTCCTCTGCTTTTAAAGCAGAACGTGCTAAATATTACTTAACATTCCCCATGTTTACTTTCTGTTGGCATCATTTTGAAAATATCAATATGTTTTTTTTTGGATGTTAGAAAGTTTAGAATTTTAGAAGCAATTCTTAATATGTTTAACCCCTTGACGACCGTCATCTGTGTATATACGTCCTATCTGCACATGCCCCGTGCAGATAGCACGTATATACACATGCAGGCGGCCCTTTAATCCCAGCGCTGATCAGGTGTCTCGGGGCCAGAGCAGTGCTGAATGGTCTAAGGAGACCCTGATCAGCTCTGCCTGTGTCTAATGAGCCCACAGGGGGCTGTTTTCCACTGTAACTGGGGCTCCTGTGGATGCCCCAGTTACAGTGGAAACAGTGGGAAAACAAAGTGTTTAAAAAAAAAAAGGCAATGTCCTCCAGAGGTCTTTTAATGACCTCCTGGGGGACATATTATTTGTCAAAAATAAATTAATATATAAGTAAAAAAAAAATGTAAAAAAAAAAACAAAAAAAAGTTTAAAAAAAAATGTAAACACGGAGTCGCCAGCGGAAACCATAGTCATCATAGTCGCCCCGTTAAATAAAATCAATACATGTTATATATCAAAACGATCGTCATCAAATAGGGAACCCATTGCAATAATTAATTTGTGTGTCAGTTTTAATATTTAAATAATATTTAAAAAATAAAAATCTATAATTAAAAATAATTACTTTTTTTTAATAAGAATTAGCGGTTTTCATCCAAATTACACAAAAATTATTTTCGTATTCAAATAAATAATAAAATTAGGGTCACTAAACCACCATGTGCCTAAATCACAAAAAGTTGCCTGGATATTCAGGCCTTTTATAGGTCTGGTCATGAAAGGGTTAATAACATTTCCAAAACCCACTTTTTAAGGACCAGTTCAGTTATGAAGTCACTTTGTGGGGCTTACATAGTAGAAACCACACATAAATGACCTTATTTTAGAAACTACACTCCTCAAGGTATTCAAAACTGATTTTACAAAATTTGTTAACCCTTCGGGTATTCCACAAGAATTAAAGGAAAATGGAGATTACATTTTGAAATTTAAATTTTTTAACAGATTTTCCATTTTAATTTTTTTTTCTGTAACACATCAGGGGTTAACAACCAAGCAAAACTCAATATCTATTACCCTGATTATACAGAAACATCCCAAATATGGTGGTAAACTGATCAAAGGACACACGGCAGGGCTCAGAAGAAAAGTATTGCCACATGGTTTTGGGAAGGCAGATTTTGCTGGACTGATTTCTATATACCATGTCACATTTGAAGCCCCCCTGATGCACCCCTACAGTAGAAACTCCCCAAAAATATCCCCATTTTGGAAACTACGGGATAAGGTGAGTTTTATTGATATTTTTGGGTACATATGATTTTTGATCACTCTATATTACGCTTTTTGTGAGGCAAGGTAACCAAAAAATAGCTGTTCTGGCAGTTTTTATTTTTTTGTTTTTTACAATGTTCATCTGACAGGTTAGATCATGTGCTATTTTTATAGAGCAGGTTGTTACAGATGTGACGATATCAAATATGTCTACTCTTTTGTTTGTTTCAGTTTTATATAATAAAGCATTTTTGAAAATATTTTTTAGTGTCTCCATATTCTGAGAAGCATAGTTGTTTTATTTTTTGGCTGATTGTCTTATGTAGGGGCTCATATTTTGTGGGATGAGGTTATGGTTTGATTGGTACTATTTTGGGGGGCAATACCTAATATGTCTACTTTTTTTTATTTATTTCACTTTAGCACAATACAAGCATTTTTGAAATGCCTGGGTCTGAATCACCTTGGCTTTTGTAGAAGGCAGGTCCTGATGCTTCTGCAAGGCATTGGGCTGTCTTTCAAGGCATAGGGTTCCCTTTCACCGCAAAGCGGGAACCCAGTGAAAACCCTCACCCACCGCAAACACCTCTTATGGATACAGCAGGGGCCCGGCTATCAGTGACTGCCAGGCACCTGTTCTGATCGGAAGGGCACCGGAGCGGTGCCTACCCAATAAGCATGATGTAATAGTATGTCAAAACTTGGGAAGTCAACTCCTGCTATGATGTACTATTACGTTGTTTGTCGGGAAAGGGTTAAGTACCTAGGGAGAGCCAGCCATTGGCTGGTGACACATTTGTAAGAGTGCACACTATCCTTTTAAAAGGGTCAAGAGTGCACATGCATCATAGGAGACAAACCAGGAGGCCTAGCCTCACATGCAGGCCTCAGCTTGGAGAGGTCACAGTATGCATAGAAGCTAAGATAGCCACTGTCTAGAAGGAGAGGAGACAGAGCACATCAAAATGCAGGGACTGGCAGGGTAAGAGATGTGGTGTATGATCTTGCAGGAGAGAGCAGAAGTATGGCGGGCATGGATCGCTGCTATAACATTGGCAAATGTGCTCCACGAACAGCTTGACCACCACCTAGATTACTGTACACCATGAGGAAGAAGGAAGATCAGTGATAAAGTCCATGGCAATATGTTGCCATGGATTAGTTTTGAGCAAATCAAAGCATCTAAAGTGGAATTCAATCCGAAATTTAGGGAAAATTTGATTTGCAAAAAAATCTGAATTTCCTCATCATGTGTGGTATCTGCCATTTAAAATATCATGGAAAAAAAGGGACGCTAAAACACAATTTTAGTATCATGTATTATCTTAAAAGAAGGGGAAAGACAATAATGCTAACAAGGATAACCAGTAAACATAAAATATGCATTACCCAGTGGACTGGAAATAAATAGGTCATGGGTGTGCAAAAAGTCATACACACTCCACCCAAAATAAAGTATAGCCCCAGAATATTATCACCACCCAGTGGACCACAACATCAACAAGGAGAGGTGTCCAGTGCGGCATTCAAAGGGTGCTGGACACAGGGTATGCGCACAAGAGTTATTGCAGATACACAAGCGACAAATCACTCAAAGTGCAGGTCAGGAAAATAGGACAAAAAATGGCACTACTCCTGAGGGTATGGTTTAAAACTGAGATCAAGCCAGAAGTGGTGCCAGGAGGTGAACCTCAATAGGAACTAAACCCAAGGTCCTAACGTGTATATATATATAGATGAGAGGTAGAAACTCCACTAGAATAAACCAGGTAGGGCAAGTTGCTCACTCAATTTACAACCAGACTGCATTAATAGGATGCATCTTTCTGGTATGAGTGAGAAACGCTGTGTCCCAGCTGCTAAAGCCAGGTGAAAAGCTATACCAAAGCTGTATTCAAAGATTATGTCTAGAAATGAGTGAACATGCTCATCTGAGCTTGGTGCTCGTTCGAGCATTAGGGTATTCGCATATGCTCGCTACTCGGACGAGCATATCGCGATCCTCGAGGAAATGTCAACTTCCTCTTCCTGCATGTTAGCCGCCTTTTTTCAGCCAATTAACATGCAGGAGAGTCTTTGGTACCTCCTAGCATCACGTGGGGCCCCTACAAGTCGATAGCAGGGGTTGGCTGGACAGATCAGATGACCTGGGAATATAAGAATCTGGTCCCGCGCTGCTCGCGTCATACGCCGTCTGCATGAGATTAGGGATAGAGCTGCTGTCTGTCAGGGAGAGTGTTAGGGCTTGAATTTAGTTGTTGGTTAAGCAGGAATCACCCACAAAGAACCCAACAGCCCTTCTAAGGCCTACAAGCACCTTTTTTTTTTTTGTCTCCTCCAGGCTGCTGGCTGGGACTTGTAGTGCAGCTATCGTCATCTTGGCTGCACACTGTTAGAGCGTGAAATTAGAATCTGGTTAGGCAGGAATCATCCACAAAGAACCCAACGCTCCTTCTAAGGGCTACAACATTTTATTTTTGGCCTCCTCTTGGCTGCTGGCTGGGACTTGTAGTGCAGCTACCGCCATCTTGGCTGCACACTGTGCACTGGTGGCAGAAAGGGGACAGCACATGGTCCACACAGACCCCAATGAAATTGCCCAAAGTGCTCTCGGTACTCATTTTTGCTGCTGCTGTACCTTGGCTTGCTGGGATCTGTAGTGCAGTCTAGGGAATACATTTTGTCACTCAGTTATATACACTACAGTCCAGTGAACAATTGTGAGGTATGCTGTAAAGCAGCGTTAGTCTATAAAATATGTTTTTTTCACTCAATTATATAAACTACAGTCCAGTGAACAATTGTGAGGTGTGCAATACACTAGCCGCAGTCTAGAGAATAATTTTTTTCATTCAATTATATAAACTACAGTCCAGTGAACAATTGTGAGGTGTGTGATACACTAGCCGCAGTCTAGAGAATACATTTTTTTCACTCAATTATATAAACTACAGTCCAGTGAACAATTGTGAGGTGTGTGATACACTAGCCGCAGTCTGGAGAATAATTTTTTTAACTCAATTATATAAACTACAGTCCAGTGAACAATTTTGAGGTGTGTGATACACTAGCCGTAGTCTAGAGAATAATTTTTTTTCCCTCAATTATATAAACTACAGTCCAGTGAACAATTGTGAAGTGTGCGATACACTAGCCGCAGTCTAGAGAATCTTTTTTTTACTCAATTATATAAACTACAGTCCAGTGAATAACTGTGAGGTGTGTGATACACTAGCCACAGTCTAGAGAATACGATTTTTTCACTCAATTATATAAACTACAGTCCAGTGAACAATTGTGAGGTGTGTGATACACTAGCCGCAGTCTAGAGAATAATTTTTTTCACTCAATTATATAAACTACAGTCCAGTGAACAATTGTGAGGTGTGCAATACACTAGCCGCAGTCTAGAGAATATGTTTTTTTCAATCAATTATATAAACTACAGTCCAGTAAACAATTGTGAGGTGTGTGATACACTAGCCGCAGTCTAGAGAATAATTTTTTTCACTCAATTATATAAACTACAGTCCAGTGAACAATTGTGAGGTGTGTGTGATACACTAGCCGCAGTCTAGAGAATAATTTTTTTCATTCAATTATATAAACTACAGTCAAGTAAACAATTGTGAGGTGTGCGATACACTAATCGCAGTCTAGAGAATACATTTTTTTTACCAATTATATAAACTAATGAACCAGTGAACAATTGTGAGGTGTGTGATACACTAGCCGCAGTCTGGAGAATAATTTTTTCACTCAATTATATAAACCACAGTCCAGTGAACAATTGTGAGGTGTGTGATAAACTAGCCGCAGTCTAGAGAATAATTTTTTTCCCTCAATTATATAAACTACAGTCCAGTGAACAATTGTGAGGTGTGCGATACACTAGCCGCAGTCTAGAGAATAATTTTTTTCACTCAATTATATAAACTACAGTCCAGTGAACAATTGTGAGGTGTGTGATACACTAGCCGCAGTCTAGAGAATAATTTTTTGTCACCAATTACATAAACTACAGTCCAGTGAACAATTGTGAGGTGTGTGATACACTAGCCGCAGTCTAGAGAATAATTTTTTTCACTCAATTATATAAACTACAGTCCAGTGAACAATTGTGAGGTGTGCGATACACTAGCCACAGTCTAGAGAATAATTTTTTTCACTCAATTATATAAACTACAGTCCAGTGAACAATTGTGAGGTGTGTGATACACTAGCCGCAGTCTAGAGAATAATTTTTGTCACCAATTACATAAACTACAGTGCAGTGAACAATTGTGAGGTGTGTGATACACTAGCCGCAGTCTAGAGAATAATTTTTTTCACTCAATTATATAAACAACAGTCCAGTGAACAATTGAGGGGTGTGTGATACACTAGCCGCAGTCTAGAGAATAATTTTTTTTCACTCAATTATATAAACTACAGTTCAGTGAACAATTGTGAGGTGTGCGATACACTAGGCACAGTCTAGAGAATAATTTTTTGTCACTCAATTATATAAACTACAGTCCAGTGAACAATTGTGAGGTGTGTGATACACTAGCCGCAGTCTAGAGAATAATTTTTTTCACTCAATTATATAAACTACAGTCCAGTGAACAATTGTGAGGTGTGTGATACACTAGCCGCAGTCTAGAGAATAATTGTTTTCATTCAATTATATAAACTACAGTCCAGTGAACAATTGTGAGGTGTGCGATACACTTGCCGCAGTCTAGAGAATAATTTTTTTCACTCAATTATATAAACTACAGTCCAGTGAACAATTGTGAGGTGTGCGATACACTAGCCGCAGTCTAGAGAATACGTTTTTATTCTCGGTTATATAAACTAAAGTCCAGTGCAAAAGTCAGTGGCTTGCGGTGCAATAGCTGGATTCTAAAGACTAAATTTTTTGCCTCAGATAGTAATTCCACTGTCTACTGAATACGGTTTTGGCCTCAGATATTAACTCAACAGTTTGGTGAATATACAAAATGTTGAACCCAAGGGCTGAGGGTCGAGGACGAGGGCGTGGACGTGGCCGTTCAAGTAGTGTAGGGGGCAGAGGCCGTGGTCCTGGGCAGGGTGACACTGTACATGCTTATGAGGGAGCAGTGGAACGCCGCAGAGATTTTGCTCCCTAGCTTCATCTATCAACTTACTGGGTCACGTGGTACACCACTATTGAAACCACAACAGTGCAAACAGGTGATGACGTGGGTAGCGGGCAATGCGTCCAGTAATTTATCCACCACCCAGTCTTCCACGCAGTCCACCCATGCTAGCCAAGGGAGTAAACCTCTGTCTCCTCCAGCTCAACCTCCTTCCCCCCAGCCTGCCTCCCCCACGGAAAGTATGGATTCAGGTCAGGCGTACTCACAGGAACTATTTTCAGGACCCTACCCAGAGACACAAACCACTGCTCAACAGCAACTTGAGCAGTTGCTCTGCCCCGATGCCCAAAATTTAGAACTTTTGCAGTCTGTGGGTGATGAGAGTGTGGACTTAGTGTAAGTAGTGCGTGAAGAGGTGTCGGATGATGGTGATGATGATGATGAGACACAGTTGTCAGACAGTGACGTTGTTGTCAGGGCAGTAAGTCCGAGGGGGGAGCAGAGTGAGGAATCGGAGGAAGAGCTGGTGGATGATGAAGTGACTGACCCGAGCTGGGTTGGTAATCCAACTCAAGACAGTGCTTCTGAAGTGGAGGCAATTGCAGCACCAGAACAGGTTGGAAGAGGCAGTGGGGTGGCCAGAGGGAGAAGCAGGGCCAGAGCAGGTAGATCAGCAACTGTTTCACGGAGTCAAGTTCCCGTGCCGAGGCCTAGATGTTCGCAAGTCTGGAGGGTTTTTAAAGAAAGTGAGGATGACCGAAGGACTGTGGTGTGCAACCTGGACCACACCAGGATCAGCAGGGGAGCCACCACTACCAGCCTAACCACTACCAGCATGCGTAGGCATATGAGTGCTAAACACCTGACTCAGTGGAACAAAGGACGTTCACCTCCTGCGGGTCAAACCACTGCCCCTTCCCCTGTATCACATGCTGGCTCGGCGAGTCAACCCCCAGCCCAGGCACAAGCGCCTCCCGCCCTACAACCACCCCTTCACCTCCACGATCCTCCACAACCTCCACCAATGTGTCCCAGCGCAGCGTTCAGCTGACTGGTAGAGCCTGAGACTTTCCGCAACCTGATGGCGGTGGCTGTCTCTCGGTACTTGGTCCCCAGCCGCCACTATTTTTCCCTATGTGCCATCTCAGCCCTACACCAGCACGTGTCAGAGAACATCATCCTACCCTGACCAACGCGGTTAGTGATAAGGTCCACCTAACCATGGACACGTGGACAAGTGCTGCCGGGTAGGGACACTATATCTCACTGACGGCACATTGGGTTAACTTGGTGGAAGCTGCGACTGAGTCTGACCCTGGAGCCACTCATGTACTGCCCACACCAAGGATTTCGGGGCCTACCTCGTTCATGGTTTCTCAGATGTACTATGCCTCTTCCTCCAACCCCTCCTCCTCCTCCTCCGAATTACCATCCGTGGGCACGGCGCCTTCAGTCAGTAGCTCTAGGAGCAGTAGCAGTTCCATGTTTAAGCGCCAGCAGGCGCTAACCCATCACCTTATCAGCTTGATGACGATCAGTACGGTGTTCAAGTTGTTAGTAGATAAGCAATTATATTACGCCTTTATTCTCAAATTGGGGTGAAAAAATTGTGTAATTTTACTGTTATTGGGATGTCCACCTTGTTTAATAGATAAGCAACTCAATTACACCTTGATTCTCAAATTGTGGTGAATAAGTTGTCTTGTTTACAGTTATTGGGGTGTCCACTTGCCTTGATTCTCAAATTGGGGCGAATAATCTGTCTACTTCTACTAGGGTGTCCACATTGATTAATATATAAAAATTCTATTATGTCTTGATTCTCAAATTGGGGTGAATAACCTGTCTTGTTCTATTATTATTGGGGTGTCCACCTGACTGACACAGTCACTGTTTAACTACTAGAAAGGACCAGCTATGCATGTTGCTGCAATGTACACTGATGTACATCGAGAAATACTCTTCCTGCAGACCGAAATATAGCTGATTTGTTACGAATTAATTTGGAACAAAGTGAATTTCTTGAAAAAATTTGGTGAAGCGTCGAAATCTAATTTTTGTAAACTTCACTCATCTCTACCACAGACCACTGGGCACTTGCCAGGGAAGCGAGATCCTGCAGGCTTTTGTTTTGGGGACTTGTTCTGGGCACAAGTAATACAAGTGGAAACATAGTCCCAAGTATTCTTAGAGATTGAAGGCCACCAGTAATGAGGTAAACAGTCTTGTGCAGGCCAGGGTTTGGAGCTATGACCCCAGACAAGGACATGCTTTATCTTGGCCACAAGGACAAACATCTTACCAGGTGGGATGTCTTTCAGCAGAACTGGAATGAGAGGGATGATGTGGGCAGGATTGATAATGTGCTTGGGTTCTTCTATCTGATTGGAAGGGTCAGATTCATGGGAGAAGGCATCTACCTTGGCATTCTTTTCGGCTGGATGGACATGTAGAATAAAATTCCATTCAATTCATATGGTCTGTTAAAATAATAACAGGATGTCAGCCACCCTTTAGCAGATGTTGCCACTCTTCAAGGGCCAATTTGATTGCAGGCAACTCCCTGTCACCAGTGGAATGATTTTGCTCTGTCAAGAATAAGGCCTCGAGAAGAAGGCTCCAGCGAGTATATTGCCAGAAGTACAGATCTGAGTAAGTGCAGCTCCGGCTCCTATGGAGGTGCCGTCCACCTCCAAAAAGAATTGTTTGGAGACATCAGGATGATGAAGAACTGATCCAGAAGAGAAAGCTTGCTTGAGAAACTAGAAGGCTGACTTGGATTCTGAAGACCATTCCTTAGCATTTACCCCCTTCTAGTCAAGAGCAGAAATGGGAGTGGAACAGGGTGGAAAGGTGAGAAATAAATTATAATAGTTGGCTAAAGCCATGATTCACTGGAGAGCTTGCAGGCCTGTAGAATGGGGCCAGTTCAGTATAGCAAACAATTTTTTGGCATCCATCTCAAAACCATGATCAGAGACAATGTAGCCCAGGAAGAGTAGAGAAGTCTTTTCACATAAAGTCTGTTCTCTCTCAAGCACTGAAAAATGGTGCAAAAATATAATTTGGTGTGAAGTCAAGTTGAGTGAGAAGATCAAAATATCATCCATAATAGACCACTACATGGGCATAGAGAAGATCACGAAAGATATAATTAACAAATTCCTGAAAAAAATGCTGGAGCATTACTGAGGCCAAAAGACATTAGAAGACATTTATAGTGACTGTTTAGGGTTTTAAAAAGTGGTCTTCCACCCCCCATCTTGAATCTGGATCAAATTGTAAGCTCCTTGGAGATCCAACTTTTTGAATATCCTGGCTCCACCGAACCTATCAAACAGCTCAGAAATTAGTGGTAATGGGAACTTTTCTTTACAGTAATTTTATTAATTCTGTGGTAATCAATATGTGGCTGGAGGGACCATCCTTTTTCTTGACAAAGAATGGGTGGACATGGCCACGCTCAGAAGCAGTTCCTGGCACCAGGTCAATGGGGATGATATGATGGTGTCTCAGACTGCTTCTTATCAAAGACTTTTGCATAGCTAACATAGGCAGGCTCTGTAGATTCTGAGCTTTGGCAGACTGTACAGATGTCAGAGACCGAGAATCAGCAGAATCTGCCCCGAGTTCCCTTCTAAGACAGGACTGTGCATGCAAAGCCAGGCAGTCCCTGTAGGAGAGGACTATCAAAGACAGTCAGGAGGTAGAATGAGATCTTTTTTGTGTTCAGAATTCCCACTTAAAGTTCCATGGGCACAGTGAGCAGGGCCGGCATCAGCACTCGGCATACCAGGGCCCACTGTGCCTGCTCACTCCTGCAGCTGCGCTCCGATCCTCCAAGGGGCCCCCTGCTTCAGTCTGCAGATCTCAGTCGGGACTCCAGAGTGGGGAGTTTCCCGGCTTAGGAGTCCCTGCTCTGACTCCGTATAAGGCTATGTCCATATATGGAATCAATGTTATCAACATGAAAGGGGTATTCCCAAGCATGGTCATCATGCTTGGAGACACCCTGTGTATATATAAATCTAATTTAGACTCTATTTTTTTAAATGTCCTGTATAATACAAGAGAAACTGCTGTGAGTTTTTTTTTTAAATATAAAATAAACTTCTATGAGTTTTTCAACAGTGACTGAACCCTAAGCTTTATAGCCCAGTGATTAAGGTTCTTGCCTTTAATGTCAATGGTTGTGAGTTTGAATCCCCATTAGAGATGAGTGAGTAGTGAAATATTCGAAAGTTCGAAATTCGATTCGAATAGACCGCGAAATTCGACTATTCAACCGAATATCGAATCCCATTAAAGTCTATGGGAAAAAAATGCTCGCCACTTGGAAATCTCAATTCGACCACTTGGAGGTCACCAAGTCCACCCTGAAACCTCAGAAAAGGATGCCAACACTGCTGGAATGCAACTGGGACAGCAGGGGAAGCATGTCTGGGTGCATATAACGCGCCCAAGTCGCACTATTACGCCACTATCACAGCCTCTCAACAATACACTCCAAAGACAATGTAACCTCTCTGTAAAGTGAGACCATACAAGGAAACCTTCTTTCCTCTACATTGCCATGGACCCCAAGCCAAACTAGACAAAAAAGAAGATAAAATTCTGCACCCCTTAAAATCACGTTGCCTATGACAACCACAGATGGCATAGGCAAAGGGGAAAGCAAATAGACCCCACCCCTAATTGTCATTGTGTGTGTGTGTGTGAGATGTGGTCAGACATGTCTTCTTTAAAATGTAAAAACAACTCAAACACATGCAGAAGCCTTAAAATGCCCAAATTGTTGGCGCTTGAGATGTCAGTGACCCGACCTGGCCCAGTGTCATGTCTAGCAGGTAAATTGAATAATAAGGAGAATGCACTCCCTTTTGGAGTAGGGTGCTGTGATTGACGAGAAAATATTCTCAACACACATATAGTTGTAGAAAATCACGCACTCTCTTGTATGGTATGCAATTAAGGTTTTATTTGGAACAAGGTCCCATTGGGAGCTTGCAAGTCATGTATTGGTATACAGCTCTATAGTAATAAAGAATATAAGAATATCGCGTTTATGTAGAGACGTTTCGGTCAATTTTAGACCTTTTTCAGTCAAACGCATATGTGGATATGATCGCAGGCTTGGCAGAGCTGTGCCAAGCCTGCGATCATATCCACATATGCGTTTGACTGAAAAAGGTCTAAAATTGACCGAAACGTCTCTACATAAACGCGATATTCTTATATTCTTTATTACTATAGAGCTGTATACCAATACATGACTTGCAAGCTCCCAATGGGACCTTGTTCCAAATAAAACCTTAATTGCATACCATACAAGAGAGTGCGTGATTTTCTACAACTATATGTCTAGCAGGTAAAGCAGTGGGGATGTTGAGGGATGCGTAGGACCGCAAAAGGCAGGAAGAGGCCGTGGGCTGGCCAGAGGCTCATGGAGAAGGCAGGCTAGAGCCCGCAGGGCCGCATCTCTTCCCTATAACAGGCCCCCACACAAAGCTCTCCCATCGAGGGCTCTTAGGTCCTTGTTGTAAAAATATTTTAATGAGTGCGCAAAGTTAGCTTGAGGTGAGCCCTCGAAAAAATTATATGGAGGCCCAAGAGGTGAGACCTCTTAAAAATTATGTGGAGGCCCAAGAGGTGAGACCTCTTAAAAATTATGTGGAGGCCCAAGAGGTGAGACCTCTTAAAAATTATGTGGAGGCCCAAGAGGTGAGACCTCTTAAAAATTATGTGGAGGCCCAAGAGGTGAGACCTCTTAAAAATTATGTGGAGGCCCAAGAGGTGAGACCTCTTAAAAATTATGTGGCGGCCCAAGAGGTGAGACCTCTTAAAAATTTTGTGGAGGCCCAAGAGGTGAGCCATAAATATATAAATTTTTTTATTTACGGAGCAATTCTACGGCGGTTAAGGAGGAGGAGGAGGAGGTGGAGGAGGAAATGGCACTTCATACAGATGGCACTTCACTTTTGGCTGCTTTCCACTGTTGGAGAAGCAAAGTCCGGGTCAATCCACTTGCTGTTCATTTTGATTAGCGTCAGCCTGTCGGCACTGTCGGTTGACAGGCGGCTGCGGCTTATCGGTTATAATGCCCCCGGCTGCGCTGAACACCCTTTCTGATAGCACGCTGGCGGCAGGGCAGGCAAGCACCTCCAAGGCGTACAGGGACAGTTCCAGCACGTGTCCAACTTGGAGACCCAGTAAGTGTAGGACGCCGAGGATCGGGGAGGACAGGGGTACGGTCTGCCAGGTACTCCCGCAACATCCGCCGATACTTGTCCCTCCTGCTGATAGCGGGCCCCGCAGTGATGGAAGTTGCACGAGGGGGTGCCATGAACGTGTCCCACACCTTGGAGAGTGTTCCCCTGGTGGCTGTGGGCCTGATCGATGTTGAGGGACTCTGGGAAACCCTCTCCTCTCTGCCGCCAGCGATGGTGGGTGGGAAAATCTCCATCATGTTCTGCACGAGTTCCCTCTGGTATTCCAGCAATCGATTCGTCCTCTCCTCTACCCGGAATAAAAGAGGAGACGTTATCTTTATACCGGGGGGTCCAGGATTGCGAAGACCCAGTACAGTTTTGTTCTCCACTATCCGGACAACACGTGTGTCCCGGGAAAAGCAGCCCAGCATGAAGTCAGCCATGTGTGCCAGACTCTGAATAGGCATGACCTCACTGCCCCCACCAGAAGGATCACTTGCCATTTCCTCCTCTTCCTCTTCCGCCTCCTCTCCGCCCCATCCACGCTGAACCAATGGGACGCACACAGCCTGACTGCTACCCTCGCCGCCAGCATCCTCCTCCTCTTCCACAGCCACCTCCACGTCGTCGTCCTCCTCCTCATCCTCCTCCTCCTCCTGCAACTGCCACCGTGAAGCAGACAAAAGTGTGGTCTGACTGTGTAGCTCCGTTGCGTCTCCTCCTACCCCCGTCTCCTCTGCGTGCAATGCGTTCTCCTTATTGCGATGAGTGATTCTTTAAGGACGCATAGGAGCGGGATGGTTACGCTCACTATAGCGTCCTCGCTGCTGACCTTCTTGGTGGACTCCTCAAAGATACGGCAGTACATCGCATATGTCTGCCATCCATGGCCACTCGTGGTTGGCAAACTGAGGGAGCTGAGTTGGAGGCACGCAGTGGATTCATAATCTGGTACTCCATCAATGCTCTCTGCTGCTCACACACCCTGGCCAACATGGAATAGGTGGAATTCCAGCAAGTCGGCAGGTCGCACAACAGCAGATGTTCAGGCAAATGGAGGCGTTGCTGGAGTTTTTTAAGCTAGCAGCAGCTACAGTTGACTTCCGAAAGTGAGCGCACAAGCGCCGCACTTTCACCAGTAGCTCTGCCAGGTTGGGGGTAAGTCTTTAGAAATTTTTGGACTACCAGATTAAAAACGTGGGCCAGGCATGGTACGTTGATCGAGTTCGGCAAGCTCCAGAGCCGCCACCAGGTTACGGCCGTTATCGCACACGACCATGCCTGGTCCTAGCTGCAGCGGCAACAGCCACATCTCCGTCTGCTGCAATATGGCGTCCCTCACCTCTGGGGCGCTGTGCTTCCTGTCGCCCAAGCTGATGAGCTTAAGCACCGCCTGCTGACGTCTCCCCGCGCCACTGCTGCAACGCTTCCAGCTAGCGGCTGAGGGCGATGTTAAGGCAGAGGAGGAGGAGGAGGAGGAAGAGGAGGGGGGTTTATCAGAACCCGTGCTGGCAATCTTGGGCGGGGGGTGGTAGGTAGGCCGTCTCTGTTTGCGACCCCGTCCCCTGCTTCCACTACATTCACCCAGTGTGCCGTCAAAGAGATGTATCGTCCCTGGCCGCAAGCGCTTGTCCACGAGTCGGTGGTCAAGTGGACCTTTGCGCTGACTGCGTACCTCAGGGCCCGCCTGATGTTACGCGACACGTGCTGGTGCAGGGGCGGGGACGGCACTCCGGGAAAAGTAGTGGCGGCTGGGGACGGAATAGCGAGGTGCGGCAGCCGCCATCCAGGGTCGCGGAAGGCCTGCGTCTCCACAAGCCTAAACGGCAACATCTCCAGGGCCAGCAGTTTGGAGATGTGGCAGTTTAAGGCTTGGGCTTGGGGGTGACTCGAGGGCGTACTTCCGCCTGCGGTCGAAACGCACCTGCGAGATGGACAGTTGTTGGGACGAGGAGTGTGAAGGTGCAGGCGAAGAGGCGGGGGAAGGGGAGGCTGAAGGAGAAGGCCCCAAAGTAGCCGAGGCAGAGGCAGATGTGGAGGTGTCCTGGCTGGAGGTCTGGACCGCAGTGGCAGCACACAACAAAGGGGAAGAGGCAGTGGCAGCAAGACCGGGGCGCAGGTTGTATTGCGTTTGCTCTCTCCCACTCAGCCAGTGCTTGACTTCCAAGTGACGCTGCATGCCTGAGGTGGTCAGATTGCTCTTCTCAGAGCCCCTACTCAGTTTTGAGTGGCAGAGTGTGCAAACCGCGCTCAGTTTGTCATCCGCACAAACATTAAAAAATCTCCACACCACAGAAGTACGAGGCCTCGATGGGGAGCTTCGCGCGACTGCCCGCTGCCGGGAACAGCTTCGGCCATGCTGGCTGTGGCCTCACTCTCTGTCTGGACTGTCCTCTGCCTGTGGACATCCCTCTGCCTGTGGACATCCCTCCTGCCTGTGGACATCCCTCTGCCTCTGGACATCCTCTGCCTCTTGCTGCCTTTTTCGGCTGCTGCGCAGACCACCACCTCTCCACTGCTTTCCCCGCTGGACATCACCCCCTGGCCAAGTGGGGTCGGTCATTTCGTCATCCACCACCTCCTCTTCCACTTCCTCACTCTGCTCGTCCTCCTGCCCACTGGACATTCCAACAGCCTCCCTTGATGGCAACTTGCGTCTCATCATCATCATCGCTCATGATAACAGATGCTGGTTCAGGGTCCACATCAGCAGGAGATGGCGAATACTCAAGTGTTTGGGCATCACTACAAACAAATTCCTCTGCTAGCTCCTGGGATTCTTCCGGCACATCTGAAAAAGGACCCGAAAAGAGCTCCTGGGAGGGGTCAATGGTGGGATGACTCTGTTTGGCCAGTTGTGGAGGAAGGAGGGTCAGAGTGAGACTTGTGTGGATGACTGGCTGGTGGACAACTGTGTGGAAGCGCTATCGGCTATCCATTGCACCACCTGTTCAACCTGCTCAGGCCTCAACAGCGGTGTAACCCGCCCCCTGCTTAACTGTCCCATAAAGGCAGGGATTCTGGATGAGTGGGATCCTGGCTGACCCTCACCAGCACGCATTGTATCCCCACTGGCTTCAACAAGGCCACCAACAGCATTTCCGCGCCCCGTCCTCGTCACGTCCGATTCCGCTAGCCCCTCTCCGCATTTTATTTTTTTTGGGTTACAATATTTTGCCTTCACAGCCGTGTACTAACAGTTCAGATTGTGTGTATGAACACTACGTATATACAATTGTTTTGCAAGAGAACGCAAAGTACAGGTGCCAATGAAAAGGCTTTTTTTTTAAAATATTTCTAGGTACACAGCCGTGTACTAACAGTTCAGACGGTGTGTATGAACACTACGTATATACAATTGTTTTGCAAGAGAACGCAAAGTACAGGTGCCAATGAAAAGGCTTTTTTTTATAATATTTCTAGGTAGCACAGCCGTGTACAAACAGATCAGACGGTGTGTATGAACACTACGTATATACAATTATTTTGCAAGAGAACGCAAAGTACAGGTGCCAATGAAAAGGGCTTTTTTTTTTTTTTTTATATTTCTAGGTGTCACAGCCGTGTACAAACAGATCAGACGGTGTGTATGAACACTACGTATATACAATTATTTTTGCAAGAGAACGCAAAGTACAGGTGCCAAATGAAAGGCTTTTTTTTAAATATTTCTAGGTACACAGCCGTGTACAAACAGATCAGACGGTGTGTATGAACACGTACGTATATACAATTATTTGCAAGAGAACGCACAAGTACAGGTGCCATGAAAAGGCTTTTTTTTTTTAATATTTCTAGGTACACAGCCGTGTACAAACAGATCAGACGGTGTGTATGAACACTACGTATATACAATTATTTTGCAAGAGAACGCAAAGTACAGGTGCCAATGAAAAGGCTTTTTTTTTTTTATATATATTTCTAGGTATACAGCCGTGTACAAACAGATCAGACGGTGTGTATGAA